>JADANN010000186.1:52500-294313 GCA_018806985.1 Angiostrongylus vasorum
TTGCGCGAAGGAGAAAAACAGGGAGTCAACGAATTGGTCGTTTCACTGAGTCTCCACACTGACTGAGTGGACGCTGGCCGACTTGGTCGGTGAAAAGTTCGGTGTAGTTTAACAAACTCTAAGACGGTTTTTGATTTGAAAAAAAAACTCAATAACTGTTTGACCACGTGGGCAAAGCAAAGGCCTCGGTGGTGTCGTGAGTAACACGTGGGCACCCGGAAAGGGTAATTGCAGTTCGACCCAGTGTGGGGGGTCCAAGCTTTGCAAATCAAATATCGCAGTATCATACTGGATGCATCTCACATCACACCCTGCCGTGAAAAATAATAAACAGCAGTAAAGAAATTGTTAACACCGTCTGGCTTCTTTTGGAATTCTTTGTGTTGTACTAGTTTTTTAGCTATAAGTAGGTAAATTGTCAACTATGATAATGAGTATGAGTTTAAACAAGAAGAAGAACCGGTGATATTATGGCTCATTAGAACCTTGTGGAGTGTCTGGGCAAATAAAACTAAAGTATTAAGTGGAACAGTCAATGGAACGTGATTAAACAGAGGTCGTTCGAACATCGGATGATTTCGTATAGCTGATGTATGAAAGCAGTTTCGTCAGGGGTGTGGTTAATGTTAATGGAAGTATTTCCGTTCGCTTCAAATAAGTGGATAGGTGGAGTCGGTATGTGATTCAGTAAATGAATATGTTTTTCGTATCCGGTGGCCCGCCCATATTATCTGCACAATGCGGGGTATAATTCGTCCGAAGAACCAACAATGTCGTCATTACAGTACACTGAAAGGAATGCGATTCAATTCGTTGACACCGTCACTCCACACGCAGACAAGTTAATCTGCTCTTATACCGGAACTTTTCAAAGCTGTTAAAAATTCAGTACAAATATAACAATAAATGATTTTTCCCATACAACTTCTTGCAAAAAATTTCTCCCAAAGCATATTTAAAGTCTACTATGATTGTAAAGATCGTAACACAAGAGAAGGTGTAATGTAGTTCATTTGAAAGGAAATTCTTCAAAGGTGACAATTGCATCACTAAAAATGTTTTCGTAATGTATCGTGGTGGCAAACATTGTAGTTGGAAAAAGGATTAAAGAAGAAAACTAGCGAGATAAAAACTAAAATTCCACTTAATCTAAACGCTAGCGTTGAACTGGAACTGGGTTCGACATCGTGTTTGTTTTTATTCTTTCTAACTTCGATTCGTGACGTAGACACAAGTGATCACACTACGTATTCGGAAAACATGTTTTTTTCTTCACTTTTTTTTCGTTGTAACATGATCAATGATTAATTCCGTTTGGGATTCACCTTCTCCACACCTTTCCAATTAAGTGATAGTTTCGCGCCAGGGTTTTCTTTTCATGATTATAAACATCTCGTGACATCTACAAACAGAATCCAGCTAGCTATATCATGATAACTACTGTTTAAACTCAACGATTGTTGTTTTTCGATTCGATTCTTGAAGGTTAGACATTATCAGACAGTGTCAACGACAGGTTTCTGAAACACGTAAACCATCCTTAAATATGTGGTACCACACAACTCAACGGTGAACAAAGAAAAAAAAGCCTCTAGGAACACGATTACAACACAATTTCCGTTTCGTAGGCCAATTATTTTTTCTTTCTAACAATGCCTTATTGTAGAAACACTTTAATTCATCTATTTCGCTCGTTATTTGATGAACTTCAAGTCTGTCTTTTGTACACCGCTTTGTTTCCTGAACAACCAGTCTATAGATAAAAACATCTTGCAAATGAAAGTTGAGAACTTAAAAACTTTTGGAACTTTCTGCACCGATGTTTCTCTCAGTTTTTGCTTAGTGATTTGATTATATGCTCTCTGAGCTAGACAATGGTTTTTAAGTCTACAGAAAATAATCTTTAGAAGGAAGAATGGAGAGGCGGGGAATCTCCTTTCTTATATAAATGGATAGCATGAACATGTTTGCAGATAAAAATGTGATGATGAAAACGATGTGGACTAGTGCAAACAATAAAGGGAAAGCACCGAACAACTGATCACAAAAAGCAAAACGGAGATTGTGGTGTTAGCAATTTGATAGGAACTAGTTATAATAAGTCTAAACAATCTGGTGTGAAGTGAAAACAATAAATTTATGCCATGAAAACTTTTGTAGTTCATATTTGAACGAGTGGATAGCACTGGTGATATCCATGTTTCTTACGTCATGTGAAAAACATGTTAAAAGATTTTGAAGAGAAGAAACGTCTTCTTGACAATCGATACAGTACAGCAGTTCTGGCCTAAATTCAGACTACTTGTATGTACACAGCGTTTCCACTTGCCCTTTTTTTCTTTATCGTTTTGTTCATACGAGTTATGGATGTGTTTATTCTCACTCATTCGCCTTAATACTTTTTCTAGGGAACCGTAGTTGATAATTTAAAGAACGCATTTTTTGTATTTAAATTACTGCGATGGATTTGTCTTCCAATCGCTCTCTCAACTAGTCGCATTAACCATTGCTGTCGCAGAAACCGTTGTAGTTATGGAGCAATCCAAGGTACAAGTATCAACGAATTTCCCTCCGTTCCATCAGGATTGGCGAACACATGCGGTGAAGATCTGGGCCAACGGAGGTGATGATGGAAATCTAGAGAGCAACAATAGACCACAATGCAGCAAATCAACGAAATCATAAGATGACGAATTTGAGAGCTAGAACTGAACTTGCCCACAAATCCCTCTTCTAATCGAATGGAAGAAGTGCAGGTGCCCGCATATCAAGTTTGGACAGACCATCTAAATAACTCCGATTATTGGATTACAACATGATGTTACCAATCAGCTAAATGTTTCAAATGCTACAAAATCGTTATGAGAGTGCAAATGGATGCACAACATTACACATAATCGAATATAAACAAGGGAATTTTCAGTGGTGCATTTTCGTTTCGCCACTAATTTAGGTTAGTGGAAATTAAACGAGGAAACCGCCAACGTTCTAGACAAAGCGCTTAGTGTTTCATTAAACAAGAATTGAAAGAAATCCAGATGTTGATGGACAACGCAGATTGTTGTAGAGCATAACAGTTGTCTCAAAACCAAAACGTTGACAAGCTTTTCCTCGAGTGTAGTCGGAATTAAGGTGTTTATCTCGCCGTCAGTGTCGTTAGTACCACTACATCAAAAACAATTCTAGGAGCTGTGGCGTCAAATCTTCATGTGTATATTTATTTTCCCATAGAATCAGAACCAATTTGAAAAAACGAGAAATGCTCCCCTACTGGATGGGTATCTGCAAAAATTTGAAGAAACAAAGGAATAATGAAGGTAGATCAAAAGTAAATGAGGAATGTGTTTCACTTCTACGAAGTGAAACATCTCCTTTCTAGCACTGACAGTTTATATCATTTTCGTTTACTATTACAACGGGGTAGCGTCACAAAAATTTCTCAACCGCTGAAAAAATTTTGTAAAAACTGAAACTGGAGAAAGAATTCTGAAAAAAGCTGAAACCTTTCTCTAGTGGATAACCACCTTCTCCACATCACAGTGGTTTTTCCTTTGTTAGCAAATAAGATGTACAGTGGGTGATTAAGTCATTGCTAGCAGGATCACCCAAGCTGCAAAACATTCCGGCATTTCCATCCGGAAGCAAATCAATGCAAAAGCCCAATGCGTAGCATTCTAGTTAAAACCGAAAAAATTAGGCCACCGTACTAAAAATTCCGATGCTTGTTGAGCTCGAACAAATGAAAAGTTTGTCATCCATATTGTCCTTAATCGTCGAGACTTGAATGCATACCACTGAATTTCCCTTCACCTCACTTGGGTGAGGTGCTAAAGTAGACACGAAAACATCGACGTTTTCGTATAAACCCATTATGATATTGGCTTTCAGCGTGACTTTATCCTCCAGAACTACCTATTCGTTATCCTACCCTTAGCTGAACTGAGCACTGTATACACTGCCCGAGTAGATTGCATGTCAATTTGATCTTTCCGGGTTCTGACGAAACCGATACCGCCGAAATGTCAGCTATTGTGTGTTAACAGATGTTGTAATACCAACCTCGTGTTTTTCCACTGGAGAAAAAAAAGTGAGAACTGTATTACTCCACATCGGGCTAAGTGATTTCAAAGGGGCGATCCGCATACATAGCAGATCGTCAATGAGAAGCCTGCCTTGTGTAGTAATGCTGCAGAAAAAACCACGACGCAGTAAAAAAATGATCTATAAGTTTTTCTATCTGTCCCAGTGTCACGGATAAAATAAAAAATCGTTTTTATTGAGGCATTGACGAGGTTGCATGCGAAAAATTTGGCCTAACACTTTTTGAAGCACACCAGTACTGGGTGACCCGTCCAACTAGAGAGTAGCGTCAACAACACTTCATTCGATTGTTCGTCCTTGCAGTTGCCATCCATAAAATGTAGTCATATTGTTAAATGGACTCTGATTCAGCTTGTGGATTCGTCTTTTCGCATTACTGTTATTTTGAGCACCGGTTAAATTTGAATTTCCCAGGCGCTCTAAAAATATCCGCGCTATAGCGTCACCGAGACATCAACAGAGGCAATTGCTGGCACTAGTGAATCGAAAGGAAGCTTGGCGCATTGGAAGATGTGCAAGGCGACAATGATTCTTGAGGCTAATAAACAAACTAATTCAGGAATGATTCAATGGGTTAAATTTCGGTATTTACTATTTCACTCTTCAAGCACTTTTGTATTAGTTAGCATTTTGTTGACGTTTTCCCACTAAATATGACTCGTGCACTCAACAAGGCTGACGCAGGTGGTTTGGACTTGATGAACTCACCAAGCTACATTTGGTGTTACACAACATAAAGAGCGTTTATAAATAGCCAGCTTCTTCTTTTCAAGCGTCACTGCTCACGAGTAATTGGATCAGTTGTCAGCGTCTCTATTCATCCTTGTCGCATGCTGGAGTTGTTCAGTGGGCTCTTTTCGCTTAATGGATAAGAAAAAAATCTCTAGTTCGTTCGAGGTCATTAATAAGATTTACATTAAAGAGTGAGAAGTGACACTCATTGTTACTTGTTAAAAAGTATGAACTTCCCAAAGCTGCTGAATTCAGATTCTTTAAAACAGATGTTTTAAACAATTTTAATATTTGATCATGTTCCTATAGTTTGCGTAAATGTTTGAGGAAAAAGCAGGCGTTACATCTCAGTGGTTGTTTATATGGCAGAGAGATGCAGTTAAAAAACTGATGGCACACTTCTAGCATCCGGTTGTTCAACCCGTGGTACGTATTTAGCTAAACATCTACCATCTTCAAATGTGAACCAAAATTTATCATGATGAAATTAAAGATATGCGTGTGCTCACGATTCTGAGGGTTACATTTAAAAGATATATGGAACAATTGGAACACAGCAAGTTAATCGCGAATTTCAACAACAGAGAAGAAGAAAAAGAACAAAACAATCAAAAATAAGAACGAGAAGAAAAAAAAGGAACGGCAAGAATGCGGCGAAAACGGAGGGGAAGAAAAAAGGCAGTTGAGGACATGAAAAAATAAGAATGAAGTAAAGGAGAATGCGGCGAATAAGGGCAAGAGGAAGAAGAAGAGGAAAAAGAATGGAGTTGAGAATAGGAAAGAAGAACGAAAAATCTGAGAAGAAGAACAAGGATTAGAAGAGGAAAGCTCAGTTCAAGGAAGGGAAACAAAGAACAGAGAACTTAAATCGTGAAAAATTAGCACAAAAAATGATGAATAGATGAATCATTAGTGAACCAATTAACTTAGTCAAGTCTTCGACTATTGGGTTGAACATTGTTTAAAAAAGTACCTTAAAAAGAAGGTGCTCTAAGAAAGAAAACCTCGTTACAAGTCTCACTTCAAATGACTGCTTCCCAGAATTATGGACAGTGGTGATTACAAAATTTTATGTACGACGAAAAACTTTGTAACTAATCAGCTTGCAATACTTCAGTGAGAAATTAAAAATTAATGAAGATAATCTTAAAGGAAGAAAAAGAGATGTACATTAGAGTGGAAAATAGGATTGTATAATAGAATGTCTTGGAGCCGGCAGCAGAATATACCTATCGAATTCGGAGGAAAGCCGTTGGAGGCATGAAGCAATATGAGACGACGAATACGAATGAACTCCAACGGAAATTGCTTCTTATAATACACGTGTGGTTTTAGATCTTTTCCTCTTATACCACAAGTTTAATTAATTTACTTGTGTTTCCCCAAAGTACGGTGTATTACAATATTGTGAAGATCATCGTTCAATTGGAGCCTGTCATCGTCATCGAACTCAACCCATTCATCTCCTGTTTGCATATTTCGCATTAAAATTCCCTTCGAACAAAAAAAAATTCCAGAAAACCGTCCTGATAAGAGATGCATATTCACTTCAACAGAATTCTTCTACATGATTATAGTATTACATATGGAATAACGCCGTCAATCTGGTCGTGCTCCATGCTTTACAAACTCTTTTACTTTCAATATTTTCGATGGTAGATGGGGTTCTAACCTTTGAGCAGTGTGAGTTCGTTTCGAATAGAATTTTCAAAGCTTAGGTTCATACAATTTGCAGTATTTTTTTCGTAGTTAGACTAAAACCTTCGCTACAATGCACTACAGTATGTTTTTGCGAAATAACAATTTACAATTAAGTGTATAGAAGTCTCCTCTTTTAGAAAAAAATGTTTGCTTCAGTCTTGGTGTGTACCCGGTATCAAGCCCGAGTTCGTGCACGCGAAGAGATCCTCGAGCTACAACCCCACACGAGTTTCTACCATCCGAGATGCTGTAACTCATGCCACTCCACCAAATAGGAGAGCATCACGCAATGGATTAGAAAACCGTCCGTGGTTAACTATGGAATTAAGTGACAAATACCATGGAGGCATGGGGGGAATCAAACCCAGACCTCTCGTATGCGAAGCAAGCGCTCTACCCCTGAACTATGCCCCACATGTTTTGTGGTATCGATATTTACCACATGATGTTGATGAAATCAGGTAAGAAACTCCAGAAAGGTAGTGTGAATTGGATAGCACCGCGTAGCATCAAAATGATGATGGTCCTATAACAATGTTTATTCTTCAAATACCTGTGAAAAACGACTAACTGATTCTGACTGACCACAGAAATCATCCATAATCTCCATTAAAATCTGGTCCAAATAGCTGACATTTTCTTCCGATGACGCTATTTCTGGAGAGTAAACTAAGAGCAACCACAGTATCCGTTTTTCTGTCGATGGACTACACTATTAACAAGAAAGCTTTCTTCCTTTCTTTAATGATTTACACGTCATGCAATGAGAAATATTCCATATTTCAAAACCGACTTTCCTTTAACGTCGGTATTACTGGTCAACATGTATTCCTTTCTTCATTCATTAGTGACCATTTCATTTTTTTTACACGATTCGTCTTTCCCACTTCTTCCACTGCACGGATCCCAGCACTTCACGCATGCGAATCGCTTCCCACACTCATCATCCACGAGGATGTTTCAACTTTTTATGTGTAGGTTTTACTGCCGTTTTTGGATCTTCCTTTCATCATGACTGTCGTTGAATGCAGGTCGAGTCGATTCTCCCTAGAGTGCTGACATGGTCGGGCTAGAGCGTTCCCACTTGGACTGCGGAGAGTAAACTTTTCTCAGACAAGACCAGTAGCAATTTCCCCATCCCTGAGGGCTGAAACTCTTGCAGAGCTCGGGGGCGGAACAACGTGCTCGTGATGACCGGCATCACTACCACTGTGCTACACACCAACTGTGGTCATCACTCTATGTTTTAGGAAATCTATAAACATAATTAAAAATTCTTGTTTGTTGCTCAGATCAAATTAGTTAATCCGTCACAAAATTTTTTTCCTAAATTTACATCTGCTTAGCCATTATTACATGTATGTGATATGAGTCTTACTACAGAAATTCAGTTCAGCCGTTAATGAATTGTCGGAGTTGGAGCTTCGTGGACACAATATCACATAGTTCGGCAATATGAACATGAATATATGGCTTCAATGACTTGCAAAGGAAATCATCAACTATTCAGGCAGTTCCATAAAAAAATTAAACTCTGGTCATGGTTTGCTCCGAGATAACTTGTAAAAATCTTCTCGATGAAAAAAAACTTTGTCAGAAAATTTGAAGGTAGGAATTCCTAAGATACTTGTGATCCGTTCTTACGAAATGTGCGGATCCACTTCTTCACTCTTCACAGTTAACAATGGTACCCAGCCGAGTTCGTAAGAGAGTTCGACTAAGACTTTAGGTCTCATCATCTCCTTTCTTTAATCACATCTCAAGTGTTATTCGAAGGCAGGTTTTCCGTAAGATCACAGTTTAGCCATCTTTGCTCTTGTGTTCTCAACGCAAACAGCAGCTGATGCATGAGAATCGGAGATAGGTTCGTTGTTTTGCGACTAGGGATTCTTCAGTGAAAGCGATGAGTATTAAAAGCAAGCATCCCAAAAAAAAGGCTTCAAATATTAAAAAAAAATTTAACCGATTGTACAACATAGCAAGAAGGAGCGGGTAATGTAGTGGATGTAATGCCGTTCATCACGAGAAAGATGCTGGTACGACACCAAGCGGCATTCCACTCTGCTCTCCTGCGCCTGGAAATCAGCATTTCATTTGCCTAACATCAGCCTGCTCCCTCCATTCCACGTGAAAGCGCTTAAGCACGGCTATCCAAGGACTCTAGAATGAATAGACTCAACGATTATTCAACGACATTCATAATGAAGACAAAGTCTTTAAGCAGCAGCCGAATCCATATGCAGAAAAGCTTGAATACTCTGGTGGATAATGGTTTCAAGGAGACCAGTCGGACGTCAAAAGTCTCCGGATCTGAAAAAGCCGATGTGAGGACGACTCATGTGAAGCAGAAAAAGTTAGTGAAAGGATGCAATATTTTTGTTGCACTTCAAAAAGTAGTGTGTCAATGAAGGATTTGAGCCTCAAAAACGCCTTAAAAATCAATTTGTTCATTCTCGGGCTTTACTACGCATGAATGAAGCTATTTATTTGCCATCTTTATACGTGCAAAAGATCAAGATATAACGTTGCTTTCTATTCTCTCCTCATTCGTTTTGGGGCCGTCGTCGATGAAATGCACCTCCTAAAAGCTCATCTGCTGTCATGAATTGAAGAGAACTGCTGCGAGAATCAGTCATGTTGAAAGACGATCCACACTATTTTGTCATTGTGAGAAAATCACACTATTTCTCTACATGAACAGTAAGCCAATACAACAACAAGAGGGAATGTTTAAAGGAAGGCGAGAATTCATAAGGTCACTGCACAAACTTCGTGGAATCGACAGAATACTCTGTTGTGGAAATCTGTTGTAATTTTTCCAGTTTGGAGCAGATAAGGAGAATTTTAACGAAGTTATGCAATCCATAAAACCTTACTTTTACATGATTAGAAAAAAATGTGCGGGTGCAACTATACTTACGAAAAATAATGGTGCTTTTAATTATTACCATGATTAAGACTTTGAGAATATGATGTAGAACAGGTCTGCAGAAGGTCCATTTGATGCTTAGGGTGCTGCGATTATGTGTGCTCCGCAACACACAGATGGTCTTTGATTCGCTTTCGCTGTTCAGGCTGCTAAGCCTGTTATGCCTCCGTAGTCGGAAAATAGGCACTAAACTTGCCTGAGAGGATGGCAGCACTGAATTAATTTATGCATCGCTCGGTCCCTACAAGTTTCTGTATAGGTTGCACATGTGATGAGCCACTTCAACGATACTCCGTGTGAAGTGGAATGCAGAGGGCGCCCCTGAGCAATAAGTCAACAGCAAAATCTTTATTCTTTATCTGTTTAGTATTTATCGTACTTTAGTAGAACTGGTAATTCGAAACGTTTTAAATCTCTCGTCGTGTCATGGGAGTATGGGTAAGCATACGGGCTAGTTTCAACAGCCTATAAAATACTACGGTAAAGAAGCCAAAGGGCGCATTTGGCACAGTTGTCGGAGGCGCCCTGCCACACAAGTGGGATCGATTCACACGCCCATGGTCCGTTAAGCCTTCCGTCCATCCAGGGTAGGCAAATTGGTACCTGACTTATCTAGGAGGATAGCAGCACTGGCTCGATACATCGGTGGGCCACCACGAATCCACGTAAAGGCCATATATACATTCAATCACCTCCAAACGATGCTTAATGAAGTCGAACGCACGGCACATCCTTCAGGGATTGTTTAACGCTGAGAGCTTTATCCTTTTTAATCCTTATAAAGAGGCCAATTTCGCACACTCTCATAATGATGCTTTGTTGTGCGTTATTTACATATTAATAGTAAAGCGAAATAACATCGTCCGCATGTACAAGATTTGTCGCATGGATTCACTATCAATCAGAAATCCAACCAACTGCATGCATTACCTATATGGGTGGTTTTTAATGACTAATAAATTTGCAAATGAATAACAAGTTTAAAACGAAAAAAACCGTGTTGGAAGGTTAAACCACAAGTAGAAGTGGTTTTTCGTCATTCTCAGTCAAGTACACGATTTAAAGCTTTTTCACGTATTGAAACAACAGAAACAACACAGAAAAGAAGGGAACAACGTAGTGTTCACTTATCTTTATGTTTTCTTTTAAGTTAGGCCAAAAAACATTTTAATGAAAAAACGCTCATAGAGTATTCGCCAGATGAAAGAAGATTTTTTGGGGCTGAAATAGATTTTAAACAATTTTTTTATTCTCTTCCGACACACGGGTTGATGACGCGTCTTTGATGACGGCGATGTCGCCGAAACGTCAGACACACCAACGTTCGGTTCAGGCTTACCATAAACCAAATATTAGTCATATTTTGTTTCTAACATTTACATCTTTTCCACCCTTTCCTTTTTTTTCGGCATTAGTTTTCCTACAAGAAATTACAGGGTGCAAACGTTAAAAAACAGTTGGAAGTTGGAGATTTCCGTTGTCAGAAATGTGCGAGCATTCTGGCATTCTATCCAATTCGTTAGCGTTTAATCCTCTCGCTAAGCTATTTTTTCGACCAAAATACACATTTTGGTTAATTAGTTTGATATCCACCTGTATCTTCGTTTTCTAGGAATTAAAGAAACGAAGGATGAATCCTACTTTTCATGTCACGGAACAGTTTTAGCTTGAGAACTAGGGTCAGCAAAAGAAGGTGGCTAGGCTTTCACTGCACTGAAAAACTTGACTTTATACTAGTTAAACCCTAATTGCAGTAAACATAGATCAGATTTCATTCTGTAATGGAAGCGAAACGCAATTCGAAAACGAAGTTTCATCGGAAAGTAAGCGATTGAACAATCGTTTACAAAGTAAGAAGTCTACAAACATTTTGCAAAAAGCTTGTACTACTAAAATAAAGTCGTTGTGGCTTTTGAAAAAAGCTCTAGATGACTTTGTGGATGTTTGTAGAATAAATACTCATAGTATTAGAGTAGTAAATTGCTCCCATAGTAGGAAAATTTCACTGAAGTGTTAAAGAATTGTTCTTCGCCCAAAAATTCCTTCAGCTCCTGTTTTTATCGTATTCTAGATTGCAACCTGGTTACTTGATCTGTTCTAAATAATAAAGTCAAGTTGTGAAAGAAGCTTTTTGCAAACAAGAAAGATGAAAAGAGAATCAAATTCCGCCACAACAAATCGTGAGTTCACTTTGGTTTACAGTAACGATGACAACCACTGTTCTATTTATAGACGACCCTTCTCTTACACGGCTTTTTTTTGTTCTTATCTAAAGACAGTACGTTATAAAGACGCTGGATAAAATAGCTTTCACTGCAGAGTTGATCAATTTGATCCTCGAGAGGAGTTCATCAGTAACAGTCAATCTACTACTTATTCCGTCACAACGTTTGCTATTATGACGGTGAATAGACTCGTGAACAATATGTTTTTCACGATTAGAGATCATTTTTTCTATCCGCATCTATCAGTGTTAAGACGACAACATTGGCGACAACCATGACGTAAGCGATTTTTCATTACTGAAGTGATTTTTGTGCTCAGAATTCCACGTGACCTTAAAAATTTGTGCACTACAGAACGAATTCCACTAATAGCTCCTCAGTTCATTGTGACTGCTGCAGAGTATTTCTGGGGTGTCGAATTTCGACTAAGAATGTTCTATTTATCCTATTGCGCTAATTATTATCTAGGTGAACTTCCACCCAGAAACACCTATCTAATAATAAACCTAAGATCTGGCAGAACTTAGCAATCTTCAAGTTTGACGTATAGGGATAAAGGATAAAAACGATAAAGCTCTCGGCGTTGATCAATCCCTGAGAGATACGCCATGCATTCGACTTCATTAAGTATAGTTGGAGGTGATTGAAAGCATATCTGGCCTTTACAATGACTCGCGGTGGCCTACCGATGTATCGAGCCAGTGCTGCTATCCTCCCAGACAAGTCTGGTACGAATTTACTGACCCCACCCCGGAGGGATGGAAGGCTTGGTGGGCCATGGGCGCAGGGATCGATTCCACGTGTGTGTCACAGTAGCGCCTCCAACCACTGCGCCACACGCGCCCTGACGTATAGGGAGGAGGATAAAAATTTTATTTGTTATATGCAGTTGATAGAAGGGAAGTGCTTCAGATCATCTATAATTTCGGTTAACGTCGGATTAGTCTTGCAGTACCTTCGGATTACATCTAGAGTATTTCACTTTCATTGTTACTAGTTCTCTTCACCATTAAGCTTCATAAGTGTATTACCCCAGTCGATGAAATTGTTTTCATCGTCAAGTTATTGAGAAACTAATAATAGCATTGGCGACGTCAGGTAAGATTATCTAGTAACAATTCTAATAAAATGCTCGGATATCTTTAAATTGAACGCGAGTAGGGATTTAAATCTTAGGCAGGAACTGTGATGTTGTTTGGTGTCCAATAACCTTCACCTATACAAAGATTATCTTCTTATTAGCAAAGCTTCGGCTAATACAAAAAAATGTGCAGGTTAATAGCTAGTGCTTATTATGAATAACATTTAAGGAATACTAGTGCTTCCGGCATGTTTGACATCTTGAAAAATCTCTGTGCTAAAAATCAAGTTGCGGAAATTAATGTTGCCTTATTTTTTACTTCCTCGAAGTTACTAGAACTTTCTGTGGTGCTAAATTGGAATTCTGGTTTTTCCAGAATTTACCATATTCTATATAATTTGTTTGTGACAGGATACATAAAAAATTTATCACTAATGCTTTGATACCGGTTTGTTAAGGTGATTCCTAAATCGCATTAAGCACTTAAAGTTTCTTTAAACAATAATCAAAACTCTGTTGAGAGTCAAGGAAAAACACAATGGAGACCTTACATTATTGAAAGCTTCCATTCCGTTCTTTTCTTTTTCTAGATAATGACACTGATTTGATTTACCTAGATATCAGGGGACGGAGCAGGTGCGCAGAAGCAGTGACCCCGTCCGTTGCGCGGTCCGCTCAATCTGCCTACGCTTCCGTTCGAACACACGCCCATCCTGCCAAACCTCTCATCTCTTCGGAGTCATGAAATCGGTACCCTATTGCATTGGAGCAAGCCTACTGTCCGTATTAAACGTCGAAGTGCCCCAGGGTGGCTATCTTGGGAATCCAGAGAGAATCGACTCGACCAGAGTTTAACGATATTCGTTACAAGGTGAAAAAAATCCTTAAGCAGCAGCCGAACCCATCCAAAAAAATTTCAAAGACCTTGCTGAATGGTGGATGCGAGAAAGCGGATCGAATTTAAGAAGTACTATGGTCAGCAAAGTAATGTAAATGTGATACATGGTAGTGTAATAATGAAAATAATATTTAGATAGTTATTAGACAATCATTGAGAAGAGACAACGAACGAGATTTACTAGGAGAAAAAAGATTATGGAAAAGAGGCGTCATAAAATGTATGCACCATAGTTTCCTATTGACTAATTAAAAGCTGTTTTTCAATAATTAAGAGGTCCAATTGCTTTTCAAGTTAGTCGGTAACCGCATAGCCTTACAAGGTGAATATCGATTTCAAAGCAACGAAAATAAAGCGTTAAATAGTGATCTAAACTGCAATAAAATTGCCTCGACAGAATGCATATGTAACAGTCAAAACCTCCCAACGGATTACCTCCTCATTGTGGCTGGGAGGTGTTGCTGGGTGTTGGGCTGCGATGTACAGCGGAATTCGTTCTACCTGCAGGGTTTTCCAAGCTGAAAAGGAGTTCGGCGTTTCCATCAGGAAGCCCAGCAACGAGTAAACCAGTGCGAAAATCCACCACCGTCCTGGTATAAAAACTAGTCGCATGGTGGCAAATCTCCGTCTGATCCACAAATGCTGGCGACTGCCTGTGGTTGTGAAGACCTAGGGCAGACTTTGGCCAGACTGATCTCGGGACGGCAGGAAACCACAACGGCTAAACCAACAAAACTCCGAAAAAACGGAATTGTGCTAGGGTCCGTACAGCCAGTGACGACGGGCCATTCAAGTATCCAACTATCCAAGTAATAGTCAAATGTCTGTAATGTTAGATATTGTCAACGGTGAACATTGAAGATTTCTAAAGCGAAGATTTTTCATCTCTTGTTTGTTGACAATTAGAATACAAAAAATGAATACTTTTGTAATTATTTACGCTTCGCACTCCTTCTCAGTTCGCTGAACCTGAAATAATCATTTTGTCTGTAACCAAGTGATTACCTGCTTGAGCGCAGACGATGAATAGAAAACAAAACCTGTCAGCAGGACTCAATTTTCCTGCAATATTTTCTTACCTGTCACATCGCTTGGAATATATACGAATGGATTGTTTTTGCCCACTAATCAATAGTTATGTTGCTCATTGTGGTAAATCGCGCGCATATACGTGCACACACAGAACACTAAACAAAATGGAGAAAAGAAAAAAAATATGAGAAGGCCAAATGTAAACAAGCCTTCACTTCGTGGATTTTTTTGAGTGATCAGCAGTTGTATTCCTGTTTATACGAATTTGCAAGTAACTAGATCGGAAACTAACGTGAGCCTCCTAAAGACTAGCCTTGTCATCATCGAACCCTTAAAATATCTTTTAAGAGTTACTTTAACTAAGTTGATTGCAAGGATAACCTTGCGAACTAGAGAAAATTCGAAAAATTAGTTGCGGAGGGGTGACTAACGACTGTTTGAGTGATGTTATGACGCCGTCAATAAAGGCGAGTGATTGTGGCACTTTCCTTACAAATTTTTAACAACTGCGTTTCATTTTGCTTTCCTTTTTCAAGATAGAAAAATATCACACTTTTTCCACAAAACTTCTTCAAAGCTCTTCATTCTTCCACGGCACCATTTCAAGTTGACTACAGATTGGGGCTCTCGAACCCGCACCTACCAAGACCATCAGTGAGAACTTCGTCACCCTGGCTGCCGTCCTTGTGTGGCAGGATCGAGATGAAATTGAAGCTCCGCTGCATCACAATCTTTTGTACGAAATTTTCTTAAGCCATCCATGTTATTCTGATTACTGCAATACACATTATTTATAGTAGTACCATGTACAACTAATAAACTGCATCCGCGGTTTCGTGTTTCAAACACTCCTGAGAAAACAACTGAGACTTCCATCATAAGAGTTCAACTCCATGAAATGAACTAAATTTAGGTCTGCAAGGATGAAAATTCCACTTTTTCGACGAAATATATCTCCGGCAGTTCAACTTGATGTTAATCCATCTCTAATATTTATCATTAAGGCATGTTCGTCTTTAACAGACGTTCTTTTATACAAGTGATTTCAAAAGAAGAGGTTTCAAAAAAGTGCACGGCTCTAAGCAAAGGGTTCTGCATTTTTTAGGACTTACGCTCAGAAGAGAACACCTGCTGGTGTTTTCTAGCTGTCAGAACAATAGAACCATTAGTGAATAGCTCATGTTAGTGGTTTTTGTGTACCCTAACCTATTAAGTAATATTCCGCTTGTTGACTAAGTTTTTCTTTAAACTGAAGAGTAGAGATAGTGATGAAATTGTGAAGCACTCCAAGTCAAAAGAAGCCGACCTTTTTGTTTCACAGAGCGACGGCGATTTTTCGCATTAATTTAGTTTTATTTTACCTTTCCATGAAAATGTCTAGCTTAATCATACCTTAGCTGATCTTAATTAGGGGGAATCGATCCTCTGTCACATATAACATTTTAGCATTCAGCAACCCAACATCAACGCAAAGCGAAATAATACTGAGGGAGCTAATAGAAACGGGAGAGAGAATAGTGTCTTGAAAATCTCTCAGCCCGCTTATAGGTAAGAAACGAAAGTAAAGCAAAAAGAAGGGATTTCTCGCTAAAATCGTTCCATCAAGGTTTTTCTTCGATCGTTTACACCAGAAATTAAATCGTTGTTCAACCATTCAATGTTTTTCTATTTCGTCGCCTGTGATACCTCGCAAATTCTTTGGCTTGAGCAGGTTATCGGCACTGCAATAAATTTCTACCAGGATAAGAGCAACTGCTGACGTTGGTTCACTTTTATCTAGTTTTCATTATAAAACTGTAGACCCATCTCATTTTGTTGGTTGGGCGATAACCCTCTGCTATAGGTTTCCCTGAGTGTAACCCATGAGCACTATCTGAAGCTGGGGAACAATCTAAATAAGTCAAAATACTAACTTTCTATAAACTTTGGCGTAAATAACCGATATGCTTACTTATATGTCCTGTAAACTGATCTTGTAGAGCTGATGCGAGGTTGGTATTAGTAGTAGTAGTAGTAGTAGTAGTAGTAGTAGTAGTAGTAGTAGTAGTAGTAGTAGTAGTAGTAGTAGTAGTAGTAGTAGTAGTAGTAGTAGTAGTAGTAGTAGTAGTAGTAGTAGTAGTAGTAGTAGTAGTAGTAGTAGTAGTAGTAGTAGTAGTAGTAGTAGTAGTAGTAGTAGTAGTAGTAGTAGTAGTAGTAGTAGTATAAATAAACGTTATAATTTCCACTGAATAATTAAGCTACTGCTGTATAAAATACGTCCAAGCTCTGAGGAAGGCGAAATCCCCGAAACGCCAGCCTTCGACCAACAACAACAACAACGACTTATACTAACCTGGCATGAGCTCAACAAGATTAGTTCACAAGAACACATAAATAAATCTGAGAGAAAGATGATGTTAGAATTACTACTTCTACTTTGCTGTTGAATTTTTTGACAATTTAATGGATATCATTTATGGAAAACGCCTTTGTCTGATTAGGTAGATCTAAATGTACTCGTATTTCAAGTGGTTCATGCATGAAGGCAAAAGTGTTCCACCACCTCTCCACTTCTGTTTTCACAACAGGCATAAGGATGATTGGAACTCAATTATTTGACATATTAAAGAAAATTTGACGTAAGTAACAGCAGTGTTCAAACTGCGCATCCAAACTGTAAACTCAAAAAAAACTCAGTAAGTGTGTGCCTGAAATTCTTCCTTGCTAGACTAAAGAAAAAACCTTTGTACATAATTGTATAGACATGGTACCATGAAGCAGCCGCTGAAGCAAAATTTGCATAAAATAGAAACCGCGTTGTGGTGTAAGCAATAAATATAATTGAGGGATTGGTATATATATATATATATATATATATATATATATATATATATATCTTCTATAACAAGCCCTTATTACACGTCATACACATAGCGCTGTAAAACTTATGAGCACGAAACGATGCCAAATTATACCCCAGCTAACACATCGCATTTCTTGCCAACCGATTGCCACTTTCCAAACACTGCTTACTCAGTAAAATACTGTGAACATGTTCAACAAAGAAACTCTACCAAAAATATCGTCTCCGTACCCCTTAAAAGTCGCTCACCCAAGAAGTCTGAAGTCTTAGTGTGATAGAGCAAATAAACTTTTTGCTCCATTAGAAAAGATGATTAGATTGCAATGGTTCTGTATTTCGAATCACTCCAACAGTTGTTTACATGGCTAGAGAGTGTTGCTAAAGTCCACCTGCTATGAAAAAACTTAAATTCAGCTTACAGCAAAGCTCTAAGAGAATATTATTCCAGATAAGAGCATACCGATTCCAGGAACCGTTGTCTTGCCGATATCACCATTAACTGCATGGTGGCAGGTCTGAGACCAATCGAGAGGGGCTGGCGAGTGGTTGTTATGAGGACCTGGAAAAAGCCTAAATAAGGCGGTCACGAGACCCTAGAGAAAGAGTGTATTGTCTGACTTAGCAATTGAAAAAAAATTACGACGAGGCTTTCACAATCTTTTTGTGATGGCTGGCCTTTCAACTAAAAAAGTTGAACTATTTCAATGAATGAAGTCTCCTATAAGGCTCAGAGATGAAGGCGATTGGAGCTCAGCGTTGAACATCGGAACTACTCATCACCAAACATAATAGAGAACCAAATATCGGTTTTCTTGTGCATTCCCTTTCTGTATTTTAAGAGCAAGATTGCCTTCCATCCATTAATTTCTTTACTACAAAGCCTTTGTTTTCCGAAAAGAGAAGCTCTCTGGAATGCAATTCTTATCATTATGATAATGAAATATGGCCAGCTTTTTTGCTGACATAACGAAAGTGAACTCTAAATGATTGCATAAAGACATCGTAAAGATAGCAGGTGGAAACAATGCCTGCGATAAGATGAAACATAATCAGCCATGTTGCCATATGGTAGGTTACCGCTCTTTTTTCTCTGCATACCATATTTTATAAGGTTTTACAAATTCTTGGTTGTGAGACATAGTGCAGAGGAATTAAGACGACACTTTATTGAAACCATTCAATGCAATTCAGCATTCATCGCCAGTTTTCTCATCTATTCCGGTGCAACCTTAAGGAATCCGTATTATGCCAAGTGAGTTCATACCAATAACCTTTTAAATCCAAGAAACAAAAAGCCTTAGAAATCTTCTACACATAAGTAGTAAAAAACGGTGAACAGTTGAAAAAATCTCATTTAATATCTTATTGTCATTTGATATCATAGTATCAACGCAGCTCTTGAGAAGACGAAGGCACCGAAACGTTAGCCGAATAAAAGTTTTTATACCAACCACAAGTCGGCTCAGCCATATAAAAAATCGTGTCATTAATAAATGTGATAAACTATTTTTTCTTTCCATTTCATCATTTTCTTCATGTTTTCTGGATTGTAGAAACATAGCCAATAAAACTTTCTTTAGAATATAATAAGTCGTGCCAGAGCCGCTTTTAAGCTAGACGATGTTACCGGGTATTGAACCACGGCGTACAGCAGCAGCATGTTTTCTTAATAGGGACACTAAAGTTGATAACAAACTCAATATTTCCAATAGGGAAGCCCATCCATGAGAGCAGTAGCAGAGCGCAGAAAGCAACTTGGAGTTACTTTATGTCGTGAATTGGGTTAACAAACAGATAAGAAAGTTAAGCGTAATCGTCTTAGTAATATCAATAAATCAACGACGTAACTATTATTGAACATATTCTGCTATAAACATTCGTTAAAATTCAATGCAGTGAAAACCTATTACACGTTAGTAAATGATATCGTCCAGCTTTCCCAAATAAACAGAGCGGTAAACAAAGTAGAAATGGCTATGCATTTTTTAAAAGCATCGAAAACATAAATGCTTTTCAGAATCTACGATATTTTACCTACAAGATAAATACTTTCAGTTGCAAGCTCTCTGATTTCGGTGTACCTGGATACAGTTGCGACGCTGAGCTGATGAAACCAAGCAAAACTATTCCCAGTAATGTGAATGCTGTTCGTCCAGCTGACATCAAGGTCGTAATGGCACTAGGCGATTCTATTACGGTAACTTACTAGTTCAAACATTTTACAAGAAGATTTTGGTGCGAAATGCTTTAAAGAAATAGAATTGTCCTATCTACTACATTTTTTTTCTGACCAGAAAGATTGGAAAAATGATACCACAGGACGGAATGCTGATACTTCGTCCTATTGACTTCATGCTAGCATTCTAAAGATAATGAAATTTCTTAAAAGCCTATTTCAACGAGAATTGCTCAACATTCAATGAGTAGGGTGAAAAACACAGACATAGAAAATGAGGAACTAGTCTGAAACCAAAAAATAGAAGCAATCAACTATTTCTTCATTATAGAATTCCCGTGTGAATCACTCAAAAGTGTTACTCACATGAAACAGTGAGGAATATTTCCGTGCAGAAAATAACTATTTCTCCATCTTCACCTTCCTTTATTTGAATCGGCTTTTTGCGAAAATATTTCTACCCATCCACCTGCAAATAAAGTAGTAGTTTTCTGATATAGAACAACCTCTAATAGCAGACTATAGCGGAGTGAATGTGGGGCATTAACCCATCTCTGGAAGAGGTCCAATGCATTCGCATAGTTGCGGGGCCCCTAACGGTGTAGCAAGTCAGTGTTTTTTATCCTTTCAGACAAGTGTGAGGCCAATTTCTTGACCTCGGATATATGAGGCACTTCCTTGCACATGGGATCGAAGCAGTGACACTATGCATTTCCCACAGCACCTCTAAGTACTCCTCTACGCATTATGAAGATCACAGTGGCATTAAATAACATGGATTATATGTGACCTAATATGTCGAAACATTCACTTTTCTGGACCTATCAACACAGCATTAAGGTTTTAAACTGGTCTACCAGCACCCCCTAACATCAAAGTAGAGACCATATACGTGATGACAACACCCTTCCTTAAATGATCATTACCATCATCTTTGATCATCTACTGGAATCCTTACAAATGTGAAAGATTGGATCATGAACAGCTTGATGATGAAAGCAATCCATGAAGAACCGTAAGACCATTTCTACAAAGCCAACTGAATATAGTGAAGTCACAAAAAGGGAAGAAGGCCCTAGATAACTCAGCATAATCTCATAGATATCTGGGCCTAAAATATGGTGCTGGCAAACGAGGCTATTGACAGAAAAGAGCACTTTCACAAGAATGAAAAGAAACGGAAAGATCGAGGATTATACAGGGAAGGTATATGTTAAAAGGGAGATTAATAGTGCCTTTCCGTAAATTAATTTAGTGATGTCAATAAATTACGTGTAGCGCAGTGTACAGATAAGAGTGGGGTTGCAGGGATAGCGCAGTGGTTAGTGACACCGTCGATCAGAAAGCAAGGATTCTAGTTTGATCCCCACCCCAACGCTCCCCTCCATTCCACCTGGGAGCGACCTAGCTCGACCATCCCCAACATGGTAAGGAGAATCTACTCGACAAGGCACCATACTACATTCATAAAGAATAAGGGATAAAGCTCTCGGCGTTGATCAATTCTTGAGGGACGCGCGATGTGTTCGACTTCATTTAACAACGTAGGAGATGAGTGAATGCACATCTGGCCTTTACAATGACTCATAGTGCCCCACCAATGTATCGAGCCAGTGCTGCTATCCTCCCAGACAAGTCTGGTGCCATTTTGCCGACCCCGGAGGAATGGAAGACTTGATGAGCCTGGAGCACAGGGACCGATCCCATGTGTGTGTTGTTACAGGGGTGCAGCCGACCACTGTGCCACACTCGACCCACGACATTCACAATGAAGAGAAATTCCTGCAGCAGTAGCAGCAGCAGCAGCAGTACAAACACGCAGAATGTTTGAAGACCATTGCGAAGGATAAATGCGAGGAAAACGAATCAAAAACAAGAAGTACTGAGATCTGAAACGTAGATGTGATAAGTGGTCATGTAGAAAAAAAGTATTTAGGGAAGCCCTGCACTACGCACACAGTCGTTGGTTTGATCCAACGCTCCGGGCTCACCAAACCTCCCGTATCGTCGGGGTCACCAAATCGGCACCAGACTTGTTTGTGGATATAAAAAACGATTATTTAATAAGTTGCGGCTTTTGCTAGCATTTTATGAGTCGAATATGCATTTAACTACCTTAACGATGCCTGTTTGAATCAAATGCAAGCACTTATCCTCCCAGGGATTGATTAAAGCCGAAAGCTTTATCTTCTTATCCATTGAATTGATTACGCATTAAAAATATGGTTCGGACAGAGAATACGCAACGAATACGCAACTGTAAAGATTGCTTTTATTTCCGAGAAATGTATGAAGTATTTTGAAAATGTAGTTCCATCTTTTGATCTCTGGAAACACATCCGACTCTTTGCAGGCAGGAAATGGTGCCGGAGCTGAAGATCCGCTGGCAGTTCTCTTACAGTACAGAGGGCTTGCTTTTCATGCCGGCGGTGACAAGTCTCTAGATGAGCATGTGACGATTCCTAGTGAGTTGTTCATAGCTACTTGCTTCTTTTTGAACTATATCTGTTGATTAAGCACATAGTACAGTCCTCTAAGCTTTCACTGCACATATTGCCAGTTCATTTATATCAACACACCTAAATCAAGCAATCACCTGTATCATCTGTAGTCCAGCTGATCGTCGAGTGACTCGAGCGGGTGCCAGTAATTCTTCCACTTTTCCCTGTCGCGTGCAAGAGTAGTCCAGTGGGTTATGGTCGCTCTAGGGACTCATCGAGCATCATATCTTTCTTCAAGGCTCTTTGTGAAGAACTTTCACCATCGGGTCGGTGGTCTTCCTGCAGTACGTTTGACATCCCGAGGAATCCAGTCATTAACGGCTCTTGTCCATCGGTTGTCATTCATACGCATTACGTGTCCGGCCCACCTTATCTTCGATTGTTTGGCGTACAGAACGGCATCTTTAATTTTTGATCGTCGGTGCAGATCGGAGCTTCGGATCCCTTCCCTTAGTTGTGTGGAACGGGATACTCCCAGCATCGCCCTTCCGACTGCGCGTTTCATAACGCTAAGTGACCTTTCATCCTGCTTACGCAGCGACCAACTTTCTGACGCATATGTTAGGGCAGGGAGTGCCATTGTCGAAAAAGGTGGGCACGGAATCGGATGTTCTTTGTTCTCTTCACTACATCCTCGATGCTCTTGAAGGCACCCCCAAGGCGATCGTTTCCTTCTGATCAGCTCTGGAGCTAAGTCGTTCATCATATTGATTTCTCGACCAAGATAGGTATAACTGGAGCATTCGGAGATATTCGTACCGTTGAGCGTGAATGGGCATACGAAATTAATCCGTTTCTCATGAACATCGTTTTTGTGAGATTTAGTCGAAGACCAGTTTTTCCACAGGCATTATCCGCTTGGCTAATGTTTGGTGTTGTAAGGACGATGTCATCAGCAAAACGAAGATGGTGTAACTGCCGACCATCGATTTTCACTACCATATTATCCCATTCCAATGTTCGCATGACGTTCTAGAGGGTAACGGTAAATAATTTTGGCGAGATGGCATCGCCTTGCCTAACTCCTCTTTTGACGTCAATAATAATATCGTCGTAGAATGATGATACCTTGGTTGTGAAATTTTTTGTACAGCTCACGAAGAATCTTTATGTACTGAGTAGGGATTCCTTGACTATCCACGGTTTCCAAGACTGCTTCTGTCTCGACTGAATCGAAGGCCTTTTGTAAATCGATGAAGGTGTGACAGACCGGTCTTTTGTACTCTCGCGATATTTCAATGAGCCTTGTTACCGTGTGGACGTGGTCCATTGTGATAAATCCTTTTCGAAACCTTGCTAGCTCACATGACTGTCCTTCGTCGAGTGTTCTGTCCACCCTGTTTAGGATGACACGAGTGAAGAGTTTGTAGACGACAGACCGCAAGCAGATTGTGCGATTGTTGCCTATATCATGTAGCTCACCCTTCTTGAACAATAACACGGTCTTGCTGGTCTTCCAGTGGGTAGGAACCTTGCATTCGGACAGGTAACGTGTGAAGAGCCGAGCCAGTGTGTCTATGAGGACTGCTGGAAGGTACTTCAGGTGTTCTGATCTTATCCTGTCCGGACCTGATGCTGTTTGATTTTTCACCGACGAAACGGCACGTCGGATTTCGGAAGTGGGAACCGGTGGTACAACATATCCATCCTCCCTTATTTCATATGACGGGAGGTGGACGTGGCTATCGAAGAGATCTGAGTAGTATTCGTGAATGATTTTCTCCATTGCTTTTCTGGACGCTACAACTGTTCCGTCTCGGTGTCGGAGTGCAGTCATTTTGGTACTGTAGTTGGCGATGTTTCGGTGGGCTTTGCGAATGCTTTTCCCAGCCTCTACAGCTTCGACCATCACTGCTGCTCTTCTATCTTTAAGATCTTTTTATCGCCTGTCTGCATTGTTTTGCAAGTTTGCACGTTAGCTCGCGGTTGCTTGCAGCTCGTGCGATTCCACGCTGGCGTATTAGCTCGAGTGTTTCTGGAGACAAACGTCTCTTGGTGACTTTCGAACTCTCAGCTTTCACAGCGCTAACGTGAAAATGTTGAATGAGCCGATCGTATTCTTCGTCGATGTTATCGACAACGGCATATTCCCAACAGACGATAAATGAATTGAATAAGTCCCAGTTTATGGTGGTTCTGGGACTTCATTTTTTGAATTCAACGGCTTTTTCTCCTTTGTGCGAAAAAGTACGCTCTTGCACGAAGGAGACGGTAGTCTGATCCCGTGTAGAATTTTGGGACAACAGCGACATCGGTTAGGCAAAACCTGTTTACTATGACGTAGTCTATTTTGTTATGGTACTCTCCATTGATAGACTCCCACATCCAGCGCTTATGGTGGGGCTTCTGGAAATGTGAGTTACCAGGGATTGTCTTGGTCGCCGTGATAAACTCAGACAGCCGCTCACCCTGTTCGTTCCATTCTAATCCGTGGGTCCCTATGTGACGTTCTTCAGATGTTCTTCTTGGTGCAATCTTGGCGTTGAAATCTCCAATGATGACCTCGAAGAATGTATGGTCTCCTCTGTAGAACTTCTCCAAGTCCATATAGAACGCTTCGACTTCTTCTCCGTCATAGTTTGATGTCGGCGCGTGAACGACGAAGATTGTCAAAGCTGGCATTGATCCACGCCTTTTTAAACGTGAAACGTCCGATCCGGGTTGTAAGTTGTTCGAATGAATCGATGTTCATGGACAAACTCGTGTTGACGAGAACGCCGACACCCCCGACTCCTCTATTGTCGCATGTACCAAAAAACAGTTCTTCGCCGGTATTATAGACGGCGTTGAAAGGCATGGCGTCTTCTCGTCTCGGCCAGGTCGATGACGTCGTACTTCATCCTTCTTGCTTCCATGAACAAGTCTTCTATCGAGGACTCGGATGCTAGTGTACGTGTACTGTAGGTACAGATCGTCACCATAGTTCTTCGAAATCCAGGCAACTTCCATTGGCCCTGAGATTTTAGCAGCCTCTCCGTACTCGTCCTACCCAACGCTGCGAAATTGGGGGGCTCTTTCGGAGTCAGGGGAATGAGGCCCGTTTTTTTTTACTGTGTTTAGCATTTTTGATACCCACGTATAGATTGCTGGGCTGTGAACGTGGGGGCTGGGTATACTCACGGGTAGCTTGCCAGGCTGTCCGAGAGTGGACATGGAGGTTATTTGTTGGAGACTACTTCTAACCGCCTTTCATACACTTCCCTGTCACTTGATCGCAGGCTTTCGGCCGAATTGACTCGTAGAATACAAACCGCATAAGCGAGAACGCACCCACACACGCATTCATGATTACGCCTCGTAAATAAAGGACGTATGTACCAAATCGACGCAGCAGAAACAGGGAGTCCATCCCCTGGATCCATCTGCGTCTCAGGGAAGCAAAGGTCGCTTTTGGTCCGCGATTAAACCCCTGTTCGCCACCTGAGGACGCGCCAAGTAGCCTCGCGACTAACCGGCTCGAGATCCCTCATATGAGGGAGATGCGTCGCAAAAATCTTGAATATCTTCAATCTATCTTCTATCGATATCAAAAATCTTCAAGAATCAAACAACATCTCCATAATATTAAAGAAATTTAAAGCATGAGGAATAAATCTGAGAGAAATCTCTACCTCGTGCATCTGGTACTATCAAAATGCATTCTTATAATGAACTAACTTTACAGTAGTGAAGAATGAATAAAAAACAGTGAAAGCAATCTTCGCAATTTTTGGTCGCCCAGCAGTTCACATAAGCGCCAGGTACCCATAATATCCCACTAGATCGAGAAACAGGGAAAAGCATAATCATTTCAGTTGAAGAATTTTATGAAAATTTGTAGCTTCGTATGGATGCTCTTTGCATTCTGCGCTTGACACGTTTCAGAACCTGCTAGTTGAGGACGCGTGCTCATTTTTTATAAAATTCATAGAAATTTGACGTTATTTTTTGCTGTGTTCCAGTAAGCAACATCTTCAATATCTTTTATTCCTCATCGTTGATCTTAAACGCGAAATTCCTTGCTCGGGTGAGTGTTCCCGGTTACTTCTAGCACCATTCCGTATTGCTCCCAACTTTTCTCTTCTGTTTGCACAGCTTATACATTCTTGCAGCTTATCTGAATGCAAGAAGTACGGGCGAGCTAGAGAATCGGAGTCCAGCATCTGATCACCTCCACTTATTCGTCGTTTCGTCCTTCATGCCCATAAGAACTTGCAGCAACTTTTATGATACTATTCTGGGCAGCTACAACGCTTTAATTTCTTACCCATTACTAGTTTTTTGATCCATTTTCTACTAAATCATTGAATAATATTTGTTCCGATAATAGTGAGGGGGTGACGAACAATTTGGTTTTTTGTAAAAGTCGTTTTCTTTGGATTAAGGACAGGCAGACCTTTCCACACGTCATGTTTGAACTCGTCGGGGTTTGTCTCATTTGTCTACTGCTTGGCGTTTTAAAAATTATTGGGAAAAGGATCAAAGCTCTTGGCGTTGATTAACCCCCTGATGGCTGCGCCACGGCATTCAACTCCATCTTAGAGGTGACTGGATGCATATCTGGCCTATACAATGATTCACGGTAGCACCATCGACATAGTCAACGTTGCTATCCTCTCAGACAAGTCAGATATCAGTGTGCCGGTCTTGGAGGAGTGGTTGAACCTATGTGTATTGCAGGGTGCCCCTAACTATAACGTCATAGCCATCCTTTTGAGAACGACATAGTCAACGAAGTTAAGTTCACGTAGTTCGCTGCTATCGACTCCCAATTCGATTATAGATCATTGCAGTCTTTTCGAAAAAAAAGTGTGTGGATATATGATTTCTGGTCACCCTGACAGTCGTGAAATGACAAAGATCTAGTCGTAAAGTTGACTTCAATATAAAAACTCCTTGTGCACAAGGTGTATCAGCGTAAGGTTCTCTTGCGCAGCCTTAATTATTTCTGTTTGTGAGCGGATACTCTTAGTCTTCGTGGAACTTTCCCGGAATGTTGCTAACAAGTGCTAATAAGGCTCTTCTTTGTGGAATTGTTTGGCTTATTTTGTACACGATGATTTAGACAAAAAATTAGTTGCTGACGTCTTGTAGATCGTTACCAGACTTGCTTCTTCTGGGTCTATCAAAGCTGTCAGAAAGCTCTTGCGATTGTCGAAATCCTGGCCAGCAATGCTTTTCTGAACCTTCCAGCTTTGGGCAGTGCTCCTTCTTTCTCTTCGTAAAACGTCTGGTAACATTTGTTCAGTGCTTTGCCAAGCTCAAATCTGACTTAATAGCTGTCTGTGGTTCACAGAGCTCCACGTTCGTTAACCCACTCAAAGACTAGTAGGTGTTCCTCATTGAATTTCGTTCTTCTTAGCACTTCGAAACAATCAATAACGCTATCCTTCCAAGAAAAGCTTAGAAGTGAAGAACAGACAGATAGTTTCTGCCACGAAGCTTGCTGGAATCTCAATGAAGATATTGCAGATGTCATGTGTTTCCTTATTGGAACTTTCCCCTAGGAAGTATTTCAGCCTAAATTTTGTCGCAACATGACGTTGTGTAGCAAACAGCCAAGATTGACTCGTAAAAGATCAGTTTGTTGATGAAGTACGTAGTACATTTAGGACGCCGCTTTAGGTCTTCAGTGGACCCCTCCCATAGGGTGTGCATTCTTCAATATTTTATCTGCCAAAGAAGGCTTGATATTTTTATGGCTTTTCCTTAATCGTCCTGCGTTTTGCATCAGAGGAGGATGCACCTTGGCGAAATATGGGTTAGTGGGAACTTTAAAGAAAGCCAAAAAAGCCCATGAGTAGCCTCATGTGTTCGTTCTGAGAAGACATTGACCTTATCAATTTCAGACATACTGAAAAAAAATATAATCCAAATTTGTTTGGCTACTCTGTTGGAATAGGCTCACCGAATGTATGGGAAATCGCCCATCTAAATGTTGCTATGCCTGGAGCAAATGCAGCAGATCTACCTCGTCAAGCACGACAATTAGTTGGATTATTAGAACAGCATCCACAGGTTCGACAGTTTGATAATTTGTTGGAACAGTTTTTTAGGTGATGTGTGTCTTCCCTGCCTGTTGCCTGTACGGAATAATAATACAAACACATGATGACATATGGAGTGTTGTGTTTTAGTCAGTTAATATGAAAGACGACTGGAAACTACTCAATATCTTCATTGGCGGCAACGACATCTGTGACTACTGCACTAATCCGGTACTAGTCTTCTTTTCTTTGCTTTGAAATGACGAAACTAAACGGGAAATGGACACAACAGTTAACCATGACAAGGAAAAAAGCTTTTTTTAAGTCGAGTTCGACTTTCCATCAGTTTGGTCAAACTATTGGAAACACCGCGAGAGCTGATTTTTTACGGCTAGAGAAATTGCTGATCATTCTTCTATTGTTCCGAAAATGATATGTTTACTTTTTGATTTTATTTATTTTTTACTTGTAGCTTCGGTTTCAGCTTGAGGATTTTAATTTCATTTTGAATGCGGTAGAACTCTGGTCGAGAAATTCTCCCTGGTGCCCTGAGATAGCCGTGCTGGAGCGTTCTCAATTGGACTGTAGGAAGTGGTTTTTTCCAAACAAGTCCGGTACCAATCTCCCGACAGCGGAAGGATGAGAGGCTTACTTGGGCATGAGCGGAATCGAATTGGCACCATGCTCGTGATAATGGACATCACTACCACTGTGCTATCCGCCTCATTATGCCCATCCAGTACTTTTGGTTTAGTAATTGAATCTTCACTCCAACTTTACATGAAGATTGTCGACCTGATTAGGCAAGACAACACGTGGAGCATTCCCATATGGTGAAAACAGGGGTAGACAAGAACTACTAGAGTCGATGTACTTGGAATGATGTAGATGGTTTCGGAAAATTTTCGCCTTGTTTCTTCACTCACTGGATACCTTTATCTGCCGAATTTATGTATACGTAGCAGTTCAGTGTTCCTCTAAGCAAAGAAGATCCACATCTGCAAGCAGGGCCAGAAAAGTTATCCGTAAGGGTAGCTAGAAAGGACAGCCTTTGACATAAACAAGGTCCTGGTTTTATCCCTTCCCCTGGCCCATAAAGTCTATCTATTCCTCCGAAGTCAGGGAATTGACACAAGAGGAAGTTCTCTCATATCCGCAAGACCAAGAGAAACCCTATCACGACTCTCCTTGGATCACATAGAGAATGGATCCCGACCACTGTCCATCAAAATTCGCAATGAAGAATAAAATATTCCCTAAGCAAGAACTCAGCACGCACTCAAAATTCGGAGATATTTGTGGGTGATGAATGGGAGACGCTGAAACATATGAAAATGTGCTGGCATTCACATGTTGTGCACTCTCGGGTCATGTAAACATTTGAGAATTATATGGACAAAAAGCCAATAAAAGAAAATTAAACGCTTTCTTTATATTTTACTATTACATGTAGCACTAGCACTGTGGCTAACGCTGAGTGAATTTTTTCGTTATAACAAATTGAAGCTTCATGAATATGAAGGAGAAATAAGCTGAAAAAGGAAGGTGTGACTAGTCAAAAAAGAAGTCATACTGTGTGCGCGAAGAAATTAGTACGGCGCCAGTTAACTATGGTCTAAAAATGTTATTTATTCTGCTCACTTTTCTATTTACTCTCCTCCACAATTTTCACGGCAAATTATTTAGCGAAATCAACCATAACGATGCTGAGACATTCGCAAAACTTGGACCACCGGCCAGATCAAACCGTGGTTTCTCCTTACGGTGACTCGCGCGTAACACAGGATGCCGTTGCTCTGCGTTTCTCTCAGGCAGTTTTTCAATCTACCAGTGCCATCGGCAATCACGCGCCAGCGGGATTGAGCTGGGATGCACACATCGGCGTTGAACTCCAGTTAGGCTGAGGCTGCAGTCGAAATGATAACGTTTACTTTTTAAGAGCAAAGCCCTCTGTGACGCAGTGTTTAATGCGCTAGCCCCCCAGCCCCCGGAAAAAGGAAATAATGGTTTGGTCTTCTGGCCCGTGGTCCAAGTTTTTGCGAATATCTCACCATCGTTGTGGTTATTTATTCTATTTCATTTCTTTTTATAGTATGCTGGATCCTGCCATAGCTTTAAACACAACATTCGCAGGCCAGTCTAATTCTTTTACATTTAAACCCGTATTCCAGGAATAAAGAAGAACACCAATGACCTTTTAGCTGGTTGGTTTTCGAAAATACCAAAAAGGATGGTAATTTCGAAATTTGAAAAATAGGTTACAATTTAAATTTAAGGCAAACAAAAATTTACAACTACAGCGAATTCGCAGCGAAGCTGAACACTGTTAGGGCAACGGATCTCTTGAAATTATTGATCTTCGTGTACTTTTTTTTCAAATTTTCCACCTTATTACAATTTGAGCGATTCGTAGCTGACATGCTTCAGTCGTATGAGCCACGTATTTGCGTTGAACACATCAAGGAAGCGATCCAAATTATTTACGATAAAGTTCCACGAGTAATCATATCATTGACAACGATGATGCATCTGGAAATCTTAAGGCAAACCGATCATGGTCATTTTTTTCTGCACATTGTTTCACAGGTCTGTTACATTTTACATATACAGTTCATAAAAGACAGCTAACGATATAAGTTGCCGTGTCACCACCAAATTTCTTTCATAATGTCAAAAAAAGTAAAAAGGAAATTAATGGGACATTTTACATTATGGTGAAGTTGCTTGCTGTGAGATCTTTCCTGCCACTCCTGCTTTTTCTTGTTGTAACGCCAGGTCTCAGACTTTGGCAATTAAACCGTTTATATGTAACAGTAGCAACAAAATAGTAACAACATGACGATAAAAAGACTTTGAGGTGAAAAAATACAAACACTAAAGTTATCACCCCACCCAACGGTTTACCGCTTCATCGTGGCTGGGAGGTGTTCCTGGGCACTGGACCCGGCACGGTCTCCCAAGCTGAGAAGGAGTCCGGCGTTTCCATCAGGAAGCCTAGCTAAGAGTAAACCAGTACCAGAATCCACCACCGTCATGGTATCAAAGTCTCATTGTGGTAAACCTCCCTCTGATCCACAAGGGCGGCGACTGCCTGTGGTGGTGACGACCTAAGGCGGACTTTGGCCAAGGTGACCTCGGGGTTCCAGGGAACCACAATGGCTTAACCAGCAAATCTCCGAAAAATGGTGATTATGTTGGGGCCCGCACAACAAGTGATGACGGGCCGTTCAAGTATCAAGTATCAAGTAAAGTTATCACCAGGTAGAGATGATATAGAGAGTGACAGGGAACGCCAGTATTTTTACAATAATATTAAAGTGATATTATGGAGAAATAACGGTATTGCACATTGTTAGCTGCAGCTGCGAATTACGGTGAAGCGGAAGCAGAGTAGGATGTTGGGATGAATTCACAAGTAAATGATGGAATTAATATACGGTCTGTGGATGGAATGAGCATACGGCAACTTAAAGTAGCTGAAGATCACTGTATACACACACAGGTGTGAAGGTGAAGTAGCGAAGAATCAGATAAAGCATGCAGATAAGGAGTGCTTCTATTCTAGGCCGGAATGGCAAGGTCCACAACATATTACAAAACTAGTGCACGGCCATTCCAGTACAGTTTGCGGAATCTATTTAATAATTCAATAGATGAGATGAATAGATGTAGATAATTTTAGCACCAGTGATTATTAGAGCGGTATGTAATGTAATGTGACCTTGATTAATACTGCTTATTCGGAGAGAGAGCTTAGACTTAACAGTTGAAGTCTCTATCACGAGATGAAGCTAAAAGGAGAAGATTGTGAAAGTAGCAATACACGGCACGGTCAAATGCCGTTAATACTAGACCTTATCAGCATCGGAACCACTCGGATGTAGAGCAAAATAACAACTATTCGGGAGAATAGTTGACATACAAAGTTTTGCGGGTTTTTTTAAATCACTCATTTAGTTTGTGCTCAACAACGGAAACTTTTGATTCTCGAAATTCCTGTAAATTTTCAAGCCACACACACAGATACACACACACACACACCATACACACACACACACACACACACACAAACATACACACACATACACAAACATACACACACATACACACGCACATACATACGCACACATACACACATACACACACATATACAGACATACACACACAAACATACACACACACACACATACACACATACACACAAACATACACGCACACATACACACAAACATACACACACATACACACGCACATACATACACACATACACACACATACACACATACACACAAACATACACACACATACACACATACACATACACACACACACACATACACACACACACACATACACACATACACACATACACACATACACACATACACACATACACACATACACACATACACACATACACACATACACACATACACACATACACACATACACACATACACACACATACACACACATACACACATACACATACATACACACATACACACATACACACAAACATACACACACATACACACATACATACACACACATACACACATACACACATACACACATACACACATACACACACATATACACACACATACACACAAACATACACACACATACACACAAACATACACACACATACACAAACATACAAACACATACACACACACATACACATACACACAAACATACACACACATACACACATACATACACACACACATACACACATACACACATACACACATACACACATACACACATACACACACATATACACACACATACACACAAACATACACACACATACACACACACACATACACACACACGCATACACACATAAACACACATACACACACACATAGGCACACACATCCACACACTCATACGCATACACACAACCAAGGTGCACAAGCAAATATACTTAGTGTATTAACTGTATAATACGGCAAATTGTTCTACATTGAAAAAAATGTCTTTGAAAACGAACGAAAAGAACATAAAAATCGTTATAAGTTTAGACAATGCCTTTTGTGCAATATTCACTGTTTTCTATGTTTTCACAACAATGAACCAAACTGTAATATAACCCTCCACCCAGTTTCACGCTTATTTTTCTGTCATAAAAGACTCACATAGGGAGACTTATAGGGAATCGAATATAGTAATTTATCTGAGAGACGTACAGCATTACATCTACACTCAATTATTTCCTTACCTGAACGTTACTAATCATTTCGACTTTTATGTATTCCTATTCTACTGCTACTTGCGCATTCTTTTTATTTACAATCTTTTTTCGCAACTCTATTGTTTCAGGGAGGAATGTAGCTGTGAAAGCAACAAAACGTTCACCGACACCGACATAGCAAAAGTTTGTTAGAATAACGATTTTGGTTTCTTCTTATGCATTACAATATTTTACATTGCTGTGTTGATTTTAAGGCATGTGTTGAATATTCAAATTATGAGATCGCATTGGGTGCCTCAGGTGTTTTCGAGAAGGAAGACTTTACGTTGGTTGTACAACCGTTCTTAAGAGACATTACACGGCCACCAATGAAGGTTCGCTATGAAATACTTGAAGTGTTTACTGTTCTGCTCTTGTGTTCTTGTCAACGAAAAAGCAACATGGCAACACTGTTGAAGCAAATAAGGGCTGTTAGAGCCTATCGTTCAAGTGCTTGTACACGCTAATCCTTTTTGCCGGTCTTTTTTCATAGTGAAATGTCCATAGTTTCCAGTCGAATAATTCGACCGAACATTTTACCAACACAAAAACTATAATTGAAATCCGGATTACAACTACATTGGAATTGTTTTAGTTTAATAAAAGAACCACATTGGGAGGAGTGTAGCACAGTGGTAAAAGGTGTACTGCAATACCTACACATACTCCTTGTCCCATATTTCAAGCTAACCAAGCACACTGTTCACACGCTGTGAGGAAATTAATACTAGTCTTCTCTGGACGGATAAAAAACGCTAACTTGACAGATCGATAGGTTACGACAAGTCATTGTGTAGCTCAGATATGCATTCGATCACCTCTACGATGTTACGAATTGAGTCGAATGAATGGCGTGCCCCTCGAGCCTTAATTAAAGCCGAAAGCTTTCTACGCCTACGCTTCATCCGATCACAGTTTCCCGATGAGATTGTAGTGTAGTGCAAATGAAGCGCCATTTTTATGTTGGAAACATCGAGTTCTATCTAACAGGTGGAAAAAACAAACCATTCAGAGGAAGTTCGATCACAAGAATGCCCCTCATTTTTTTTCCAAAGGAAGATATTCCTTACTTTATTGGATTCAATTTTGCTTGCCATTCTTTTCTGGTTTGAAAACGAGTTTAAAAGCTATTGAAGGTGAATTCTTGCATCTGTCGCATCAAAGAGATCGAAGAAATCTTGTAGTATTTTTTAGGAAGAAAAATTATGGACGTACAAGTTTCTAAAGTTTCTAGAAAAGTGGTTATGTAAGGCAATATTTAAAAAATTTCATCCATAGAAAAAAGCACTCTGGCAAAACGTGTATAACAGAAGAGTAATGAGGTATTTTTTGCCAGCGTCAAATTTGTTTCAATCGAGGGCAAATCTCGATAGTGGAAAAAATTGCTTGGCTGATTTAAACCAATGAATAAGGTTTTTTTATTTTGTTTTATTTGACCCACCTTCACGTCTGCCGTGTAAATCCCAGCACTTCTCACATCCAATTCGTTTCCTCATATCCGTCGTCCACGAAGACCTTCTAAGTTTTTCACTAGTGGCTTCAGTTGTTGCTTGAGGATTTTCACTTCAACTTGAATGTCGTAGAATGCTGGTCGAGCAATTCTCCCTGGAGACCCTGAGATAGCCGTGCTGGACCGTTCCGAATTGGACTGCAGTGAGTGATTTTTTTTCGCAGGCAGGTCCGCTACCAGTTTACCGATCCCGGTGGGATGAGAGATTTGGTTGGCTCCAGAGCAGAAATGAACTAGCACCATGCTCGTGATGACGGGCATCACTACAGCTATGTTGCCCGCTTCTATACATTATTCATAGGGGCTCAGAAAATTATGGCAGATTTACCCAAATATGAAGCACAAATACTCACCGTGGGTTTCATATTAGCTTTATCTCGGCCTAGTTGTCATGATGAAAGTATGAATAAAGTCTCCAAGTCTACAATCTCCAAAAATGGCTTAGCCACTAGCTAATACTTATATTTCTCAGCGCTTTATATTAAAGCCTTGTGAATTCTTTTTTTTGAATGTAAATGTGTTTTCATGTCGAATTTATATCATACTCAAGCAACTTTTCTAAATGGCTCTCATCCTTTAGGGATTTTTCCCCCTTTTCTCATCTACGTTATCTCAGCGATCATTAGAAGGTCTAGTGAATGCTGAACCTTTTTACAAAGCCGGTCACCGGTCGAAATAAACAGAAAGGCGAATTGGTACAACGTCTTCAACTCCCAAAACTCTATCATATATATATATATATATATATATATATACACATGTTATGTACATACGTATATATATATATATATATATATATATATGTTTATATGTATATATAAGGCATGCAGCAGTTGTTAATCACTTAAGGAGGTGAATTAACTTTATTTTTTTTAGAAGATTTAACTCCATTAAGATATTCGCAACGCCGTCTATTTTTTGGCCGTTCACGCAGTGTAGCTCATGCTGGCCAAATATATTTCCCACAAAGGAGTCACATGTTCTCCACTCATTAGCAACAGTCTTCGTGCTTCTCTGTCGGTGTAGAAAGCAAGCAGTCGAGTCGGCCCCATTGTCTCAATGTGTTACACTGTCGCTAGACTTGTATCCTGCTGAATAGTACTGGTCTTTGCAATGCTCTAGCCACGGTATTCAATTGAGGTGAAGCTCGCCTGCATAACAGTTTTTTGTAAATTGTTGTGTTTATAGCTTCAACGATGCTGAGATATTTTGCAAACTCCGGACCGCAGGTGTCTGCGGTGAAGAACGAACGCGGTAATGTCCTTTCCGGGGAGTAAAGTAACTGGGTTACTTGCCGATTTGGACTCCCCAGATCAATCCCGCTGATGGATGATTGCTGATGGCAAAAAGATCGATAGAACTAGCTGAGAGATAGGCGAAACGAAGGACCCGCATGGTGTGGTGGTGAACGCGTTACTCCCCGGAAGGGACAACAGCGTGTTCGCTCCCCATCGCAGACACATGTGGTCGGCAATTTTGCAAAATATCTCAGCATCATTGAAGTTATATTTCGCAATATATTTTGCCATTAAAAAAAGTAGGCAGTAAACAATAAGCTAAAATTGTTGTGTTTATGTTCTCGTTCGAAAACATCCGTCTGGATAAATTATCGAGTGAACGCAAAAAAAGACCTATGTGGGATAAAAATAAACAACTGAAAAGAAAGAGAGTCATATGACTCATGCAGTTGTGGATATCTTAAGAATCATGGAAGTGATTGCGAACATACGTCATCTATAGAATAGTTACAAAGATTCACTAGTGAGTAAAGCAACTGTGTTACTTTACTTACACACCCAGGCAAGAGTGGTACGAATTTAATGAACTTAGAAGGAAGGGACCACCCAACGGTTTACCGCCTTGTAGTGGCCGGGAGCTGTTCCTGGGTGTCGGCCTGCGATGTACAGCGGGGAGATTCATTCTCCGGCACGGTCTCGCAAGCTGAAAAGGAGTCCAGCGTTCCCACCAGGAAGCCAAGCTAAGAGTAAATCAGCACCAAGATCCACCACCATCCTGGTATCAAGCTAGTCGCATGGTGACAAATCTCCTTCTGATCCACAAGGGCGGAGAGTGCCTGCCGTGTTGACGACTTGGGGATGACTTTGACTAGGCTGATCTCGGGACTCCATGGAACCACAGTGGCTAAACCAGCAAAACTCCGAAAAATGGAGTTTATGCTGAGGCTCGCACAGCTAGTGAGGACGGGCCGTCCAAGTATCCAAGTAAGTGAGAAGGAAGGAGGGTTTGGTTAGCCCACGGGATCGGACCAACCATCAACTGTGTATTGTAGTCAATCACGGTGGTAGACTGTTCTCTAGTAGTTTATGTAAAGCTGCACACTTCCAAATACTTCTTGGTCCCATTTTAACGTGAAAAATGGCATGCAAACAGCAAAAATGAAGTCGACGCGTTAGTTGTTAACATAGGCTGTTTATGGTTATATGTTATAAATTCAGAAACGTTCTTTTTTTTCTTAAAGAGCGGTTAACTTCAAAAATTGCAAGCAGCTTAATCGAAAACAACTACACCTTTACCTTTTAGGGGCGGTAAATACGATATGGAAATTTTCGCACCGGATTGTTTTCATCTCTCACAATACGGACACGCTTTGGTTAGCACATGGTTATGGAAGAATATTCTTGAACCGGTTGGCAATAAAACAACTGAAGGTTCATTCTCAGGACCTGCTTTACCACTAGCATGCCCTGATACGGTAGGTGGCCGTATTACTGTGTAAAACTACCAATATAGAATAGTTTAACGACAGGAAATCGGTAAATCATTTAAAATGTGTTTGATGCTGTGATAGGTGTTCATCATTCTCGTCGTTATCTCCTAGTTAAAACCAGTCAGAGTTTATTCGCGACTTCTGGAACATACCAAAAAATAAGTGGCGGCTAATAATTCATTTAGAACTGTCCATTTATTCGTACCAATCTGAATAGTGCGAACTGCAGCAAATACATGGCGTTGACAACCTGAGACGAAGGACATGAATATTGAAACTGCTCAATTCATCATCATAATTGTAGACGCCGTCCGCTTTTCTTGCAGAATTTAAAGCACAAAAAAAACTGATAAAATGAAATCGTTGGTCGATAATATACAATAAAGATGTTCCAGCTTCGATGTTTAATATGATGACAGAAAGTGATGCATTAGATTTTTCCACTAATTGGTTCCCGTTTGTGAAAGTGTGGCAAAAAATTGAGGATTCTGACAATTCTGAAAAAAAAATATCAACAAAATTTGCAAAATCACTTTCTATTACCCGACTTACATGTCCTTAGCACTCATAGAGGAATTCACAAAACCTAATGAACGAATGTTTACCACAAAACGCTAGTTTTCCCTTCGTTTTCCAACTGTTTTTTCCTTTCGTGTTCTCGTGCATTTAAATGCAACAAGTTTGTTTTGACAGTTTGGAGATTTTCGCATCGTGATTTCTCTCCTGGCGTCAACCAGTTTCGTAGCGATGTTGATTTTGATCAAGTACGCGTTGTTGTTGATGTTGTCGTCTTCCACGGAAACCACGGAAATCCTTCATTTCTTCTCATTTCACTATGTCGAATCATCACTTGACAAATAATATTCGAAAAAACACAAAACCAGTGTAATATTACGCTACAGTATTAACAATAACAATACTAGTAACATTAGCAACAGCCGCAATGATGCTGAGATATTTGCAAAATCTACAGATCGCAAGTGTCTGCGGTGGCTAATACCCTTTCCGGGGGCTAACGCGTTCACCACCACACCATGCGGGTCCTTCTTTTCGCCTGTCTCTCAGCTAGTTCTATCGATCAGTGCCACCAGCAATCACCCGTCACTGAGATTGATCTGGGGAGCCCAAATCGAGAATGAACCCAGTTAAGCTGAGGCTGCACTCTAAATCATAACATTAGCTTTTCTTTACCCGTATGGTGTGGTGGTGAACGCGTAGCTCCCGGAAAGGGCAACACCGCATTCGTCCCCTAGCGCAGACACCTGCGGTCCGGAGATTTTGCAGATATCTCAGCATCATTGTGGTTGTGTCACACATTACAACCTTCCGTGAAAAACGTGGTAGGCAGCAAATAAAAATTAACGTTACCTACAGCAACAACAATAACAACAGTATCGAAATCTCTTGGTCGTTCAATCATCGAATCAAGTTTCAATAATACTTTTCCCGAAACTTCTAAAAGAAATTATCATCCTCTCTTGTAGTGTTGTCATTCTACGACGTGTAACCGTTCTCTTTTTTCCGTGCAGGAAAAACGAGAACACTTGTAAAAACCTAATATACATCTACAAAACAATGTCGATTGTTCCCAGGATCGACTTTCTATTAACCTCGGCATTGGAATATGAATGCGTCGTTTTCTTGTTCAGCAATCGCGAGGTTGTTAAACAGCATACATTTACTTCCATGGAAAAACACAATACAATACAACAGTAGTTGACGTTTCGGCAGTATCGCCTTCTTCAGAGCCTGGAAGGGTATACTGACATACAATTTACTAGGCCAAACGCTTCAATAACACTTACAAAAAGACGAAAAACTCTATGGTAATTACATGGTCAACAGCTTCTCGGAAAAAACTCACCGCTTTTTTACGTGCCTTCCAATGAGGAAGATTAGAACAGCTGATTATAGTCGCATAAGATTGACGAATGCACCATCCCACATCAGAAATTGATGTGACCATACGGAGTCAGGTCGCGTATGACCTCTGGGCATTCATCCCTGCTATTCATTGCAGGGTTTTTGGCATCTATCCAAAAAGCCTCAAGAAGTTTTTCGCGCTGGTATCTTAGACTCCTGCGCTAGGATATTGACTTTTACTTCAAAATCGTCCCCGCTATGCTTTTGTATCCTATGCGTGCCTAGTGGGTTACTTTGTCTTAGTTTTCGTTTGCCATCTAGGTGTTCTTTTATACGGATACACAAAGGTCTGCCCGTTCCGCCAATATATTCATCTCCGCAATTATTACAAGAGATCAGGTATATCGTACCTGAACTTATGCAATCACCGTCCCTGCCGTAAGGGCAAATTACGCAGTTTGTTGTTTCACATAGACGGTCATACAGGCGGTTACGAACTAACTGACGACGTAGAGTAGCCGGTGCTATTTCAACTATCGCTACCGATTCCTCTAGGCCTGCCCTTCTTAAGCATCGTTTAATAGCTACGTTTACTTCATCGCTAATAGAGGGCAACATAAACGGGCATGCCGACTGTACCGAATTTCACCACAGTCGCAGACACTAACCAGTTATTGAATGAGAGTGACTTCCGCCATAGTGGATTCCACATCAGGAAATGTAAAGGAAAGACGAGAAGAAGAAGGAAGCATATAAGATTCTGTTTGATCGTTTATTGATATTGACATGAAAACGAGTTCCACTGTTTTATACGTTCCACTTTCATCATCTAACCCACACTTTACGCTATTGATTGAGTTTGATAAGGCATTTTTACATCGGCACTGAACTGGTTGACATGATTGCAATCGGGCAGCTGTCATCGACTTTCACCAATCAAATCAACAAACCATGAAAATCAACGTTTCGATCACGAAAAAGGCGCGTTCATTAGCAATACAGTTACCCGCTATCTGGTAGCCCTAATTAGAATTCTGTCACATATTTTTGAACAGTAGCCGTTAGCAAGTTCTTAACCTCATGCATAACTCTTTGTAGTATCGGCGGCACATCACTTTTAGTATGAAGTTCATTTACACTAGTTTGTTGTTTTATACGATAATGCTGTTTTTCGTGACTACACGATAAACAGTATACGAGCAAGATTAGCAAAAAATAAGTGCAAACAAGGCAAAAGCAAACTTTACATTCATATTCAATTTATTGACAACTCCCTGTATTCTTCATCATTTAATAATTCTTTTTGCAGTATATATTTATTCATATTAAGGTAAAACGATTGGGAAAAACAAATGGTTATAAACATGTTGACGCTATAAGCATTAGCTAATTTGATAGTATTATTGCATCTTTAATAAGAGGGCGGATAGCACAGTGGTAGTGACGTCTATCACCACGAGCATTGTTCTAGTTCGATTCCGCCCCAGGCCAACCAAGCGTCTCATCCCACGGGGTCGGGAAATTGGTACCAGACTTGTTCAGGGAAAAAAATTCACTCTCTGCAGTCCAACTGGGAACGCTTCAGCCTGGCTATATGAGGGGCTCCAGGGAGAATCGACTCGACCAGCATTCTACGACATTCAAGATGAAATGAAAAATTCTCGAGCAGCAACCGAACGTAAAAGTTGGAAGACCTTCGTGACAATGGAGGCGAACCGAATGCGAGAAGTGCTGCGATCCGCGCAATAGACGTGAAGACGGGTCATTTAAATAAACAAATAAAAAACAGATTATACCTTCAATAGTATTACTACTTATATTGGTGTTATATTTACATTAGTCCTCGTTTTTTACTCCTTTCAACCATCTTATTGTATTTACATTAACATTAGTGACATGGCAACATTATTGATTATAATCGTTACTATTAACGATTAGTGAACAAACGATTCTATGTTGGAAGTGAACGATGACGAAGCAGACGTCCAGTGCATAGACCTTAAGATATTTTTCCATAAAATGTTAAACTTCTTCACTAATTATGTGCCTTCTTCCTTGAAAAATTAAAGTGATAACGTGAAAAAAATCGATGGATGGCATCTTTGATTTTTTTTTATAAACTGCTACTATTCGTGTAGATTGTACTTTTAACGACGTCATTGTTGTCATAGATTACATTGTAGATTACAGAAACAAAAATACCAACGAAAGCGATACCTGGACTAGCATGGTACTTAAAGTAAGAAAGAAAAAAAAAGAAGAGAACCTTATGTAGAACTGGGGCACAGAGCAGATGGCATAATGCTGTCCATCATCACGAGGACAGTGCTGGTTCGACCCCGCCTTGGGCTCACCACGTCTCTCATCCATCCGGGGACGGGAAATTGGTACTAGAGTTGTCCGGAAAAAATCACTCTCTTCAATCCAAATGGGAGCACTCTGGCGTGACTATCTCAGGATTACAGGAAAATTCGACCCGACCAGCATTCTATGGCATTCTACGGCATTCTACGGCATTCTACGGCATTCATTATGAAGTGAAAATCCTCATGCAACCGAAGCCTCATGTAAAAGTTGGAAGACCTTCGTGGATGATCAACTAGAGGGAGCGAATTGAATGTGAGAGGTGCTGGGATGGGCGTAGTAGACGTGAGAGAAGGAAGTACAAAAAAAAGTGTCCAGCGCGCATGTGGTGCAATTAGAGATGCCCTGCAATGCACGTGCGTTCGATGCGCGTCCCAGGCTCACCCTTGTCTTCCGTCCCTCCGAGTTCGACAAATTGGTACCAGACTTCTCCGGGAGGATGGCAGCCTTGACTCGTTGCATCGGTAGACCATCGCGAATTATTGTATAGAACAGATTTGCATTCAATTACGATGCTTAATGAAGTCGAATGCATGGCGCATCCCTCAGAGATTGATCAACCCCAAAAGTCTCTGCCTTCTCAGCTTTGCTTATACAAATCTGCAACTACGTTGGAATAAAATGCGAAGTTTCGACCGTAGCTGATGTCATCCCCTCGATTAGTTCATCACAAACGTTTCGATGCAGGCTGGCCGACCACCTGACCATTTATCACCATCATGGCCTTAAGTTCAATGAATTAGTATTGGTTTTGTCCGAAAACTACATTTAAACATGGACACCGCTCGGCATTCCAGTGATATCGACTAATTCTCGGACCTTAGCAACAGTTAAACAGGTTAAATGCACAATTAATATGCATTCAGTTTCAACATTCATTGAACCTTAAAATGAATTATGGATAATATTTTGGTTCATTGATGAGCTAACAGCCGTAATAGAAATCTATAACAACCTCGTGGCTAGCTTATCAATAACAAAACGCTAATCATTACTAAATCTCTTAAACGAAATGGTTACTGCAATCGCTCACAATGTTACAGAAATGGTGAACTTTACTTTTTATTCACTCGTCAACGAGATTGTTCAAGGGAGCCCAATTTGGCAAAGAAACCAGTTAAGCCGAAGCTGTAATCGAAATCACAATGTTAACTTTTTTTTATTTACTGCCTCTTACAATTTTTTGACAAAAGGCTACTATATGTGATACAACCAAAATGACACTGAGATATTTGCAGAACTCCGGACCGCAGGTGTCTACGGTGGGGAACGACGGCGTTATTACCCTTTCCGGGGGCTAACGTATTCACCACCACACCATGCAGATCCTTCGTTTCGCTTGTATCTCGGCTAGTTTTTACCTTTTATTATGCATCAAACTGTCCGAAATCACAAAATAGATATATTTCTACGAAAACAAATACCACAGTATCTCAGTACATATGACGAAATCGTGTTCAAAAACATCTTGTATCCTCGAGAAGACACTCTTTCAGTTTTTTTTTCTTCTCATGCCTTTCATAGATAAAGTAGAATAAACTTAACTCAAACAACATAGCAGTAATAACGATAACAACAATAGTGCTAACAATAATAATATAATAGCATAATTCTAATCGCACCAGCCTCACACAAGTTGTTTACGACTGTTGCTATGACCACTCTAGTAGACCGTGGAGAAACAAATCTACTCTGAACGTTTTCATTTTTTTATACGCTTCACTTACCCGTTAACAACTTTTTTTTAGCAAAACGTAATTTGTTATTCCACACCATCTTATTCATTATGCAATTGGTGATTTCACTTTAAACGCATTCCATATTCCGTAAAGACTACTACTTTCTATGCAAAACGACCTTTCGCTCTCCCATTTCGGTTTAATTTTACCAATGTTTAAAATAGGTATATCAACGTTTTAATATCTAACCATTCTATAAGCTATACTTACTTAGTTGGATACTTGGATGGCCCGTCTTCACTGGTTGTGAGGTCCCAGCACAATTTCCATTCTCTGGAGATTTGCAGGTTTAGCCAATGTGGTTCCTTGGAGTCTCGAGGTCAGCTCAGCCGAAGTCTTCCTCACGTCGTCACCGCCCCAGGCAGTCGCCGCGTCAGTGAATTAGAGGGGAGACTTGCCACCACGAAACTAGTTTAAAACCAGGACGGTGGTGATTCTTGGTATTTGTTTACTCTTAGCTTCCCTACCGGATGGACCTTCCGATAAAGCGCATCTGACTACTTCTGAGTTTGGAAGCTGGGCGATGAACCTCCTGCTGTACATCGCAGCTCGACACCAAGGAACATCTCCCAGCCGCAGTGAGGCGGCAAACCATTGGTAGACTGCATCCTGTATTGAAGAATAAGTGTACTAATCAGCAAAAATGACACTTTTTTCACCACAAATGTGATCTCGTGTCATAGCTGCTGTTTTTTTCTTTTCTAAATCATTAACCATCAGAGCTTCATGCAATATGGATAAATAAATCAATAGTTATAACCAGATTAAATATGTCCTACGCAAAGAAGGAAGAGTAAAAATTAATAAACTCTCCCGCCATCTGTTGGAAGCACTTAATTCGATTACGGTCGGGAGTAAAACTTTTTTTCATCTTTGTTCTTCACGAATAACCTTCTGTTCGTATTTATCTGAGCAACGACTAAAGCAATCGTAACGCTCTGTGAACAGTTCTACATAACCATACGCAGTTTTATTTACTTGCATATTTATCTCTATCACCTGACTTCACATATTGTGACGACCAGCACTTTTTTTTATCCTCTTCCCTCTTTCTTGTCTCGTATCGGTGATCCACAAAGGCTTTGGGATTTTCTGTAGATTTGGCATTAACTTGAGAGCTTTCCTTTCTTGAAGAATGTCGTTGAATGATGATCTGGTTGAATCTCCCTGGATGTCGGCGACAACTCTACTATTGCGTTCCCAGGTCTTCACCACAGCCAATTATCAGCCTCTGTGATTCGAAGTAAGCTTTTCTCAGACCAGTCTGAAAGCACATCGCTGACTCCGAAGAGCTGACGAGGCTTTGTTGCCACGGGCGGGGTTTGGACAAGTGACCGACCATACATAAGTATTACGAGGCATCTTTGACTACTGCTCTTCTGACGCCCCCCAATATAATTCTGCTCCCATTGTAATTCCATTTTACTCTTCTAATCCTACGATTTCACTTGTTACATCATAGATGACGGAATTCTGTTGTTACATCTGTTCTAGTTGTAGTGAACAAAATGTTTTCATAAAAGGAATTTCTTGATTTGTAGAAGTAATAACCGTAGAAGTGGAACTTTTCACTAAGATAGACATTTTACTCGGTATTGAAACAGATGACTTTCCTGTTCCTTAATGTTTTAATTCCTCAGCAATTTGTTCCCTGAATGATTTGACAAGATACAGATATCTTACATCAGTGGAACTGATGAATCACATTCTTTGTTTCCGTTTTTTTTCCTTCTTTCACAATGGAATCAGAAGACCCATTAAATACAAAGTCAGCAAAAAAAAAAAAAAACTTGATGACATCATGCCCCGCAATAGCAAAACATATAGAGCAAAAAGTACGATCTCATTGGATAAGTCTTGAAAGAAATCCTAGGAACGTTCCCGAACTCCATTCACCAAATGATGCTTGCTTAAAGTACATTGGTCTCAACATGATTCACAGACACGATTCATGGATGACCGAAAATGGTGAGTTCCAACTGCAAAAGATGTGTCCTAGATAGTAGTGAACTATGCTATTCAACAGGAGACCTTTGTAATCAACTAATCTTTGCTAAAAGAAGTTTCTTTTTTTACAACGATGAACTGATAGACTTCTGGAGCTCAGAGGATGTACATTGTCTTCCGTCTCTTACAACACGGTAGACTACTAATCAGATATTTTGGCGTTACAGGTGACCACTAGATTCAGTTATTCACCTATTCTGAAAACTTATATATGACCTTAGATCAATAGGTTGCAGTCGTTTCTATACTTGCTTAAAGAATTAAACTCCCCATCTTCACATAGTATCGTGTACAAATCCCCGCATTTTTTGCTTTTTCATTTCACCGGCAGTCTGCTGAGTGAGATTTTCTTGTTTTGGAGTGTTGAGATAGCGGCGCGAGGGCTTCCGAAAGTCAGCCGACATGTGTTGTAGATCGAAGAAATACGGCGGAGATTCCTGGGATTTCTTTACTTTTCGTTGGGTTACTGAATGGAAATCTCGTACACGTTCTCAACTATAACCATACAGTAGGATGAATCACTGCTGTACATCAGTTTGACGCCGACGAACACTTACAGTAACGATAAGTCAGTAAATTTTCTGTCATTCATAATCTGCACTGTCCATCAAAGCTTTTCTTAAGCGACAATGACGACTTTAAGAGGCAAAACATATGTGTCAGACAGATGGTGGGAATGTCACCGAAATGTACTACGAATAATCGGATTCATCATTCGCACATCGAGTTTTCTGTTGAACGAATGATCCTGAACTGAGAATCCAGGACTGTACAACATAGTTCTACGATAGTAACTGATAAGATTTTACTCAGTCTTTCCATTATACTACCACGATCGGCTTGCTCAAATTTCCCCGATACGCATGGCAGAAGTGCTAAGAGATCGAGTAACTTCACTATATTCAAAATTTGGTAGAGGCGTACTTCCCATGCAGAAACTCTTACCTCCGCCTTTTATTTATGAAGTGAAGAATCAACCTGTGGCAATACTGGTTACCACTCTTCCAGTCATACGACCTTCACCGTTGCCATGAGAATGTCTCTTCAGAAACGACGTGTTCAGCCTATCTCAGAAATTCCGGATATTTTCCTGGGTCAGCCTGTGATTGAGAAATCTAATCGTTACAAGTTCGTACGGTTACATTTCTTCAAAACCTTGAAATGTATAGTACCATTTTTTCTCCTTAGGTACTGCTTGTCTAGCGGAACCACTCAACGCAGCCGAAAAAAAAAGAAAAAAGGAAAAAAAATATGAATGGTTATGAGAAATTTTCAGCGATTTCGTCCACACTGTAAAAATGTCTCCTCAAACGAAATTATCTTGTAAACATGAAAAACCTCACTACGCTTTGGAAACGCCCGAAGATGACGGTTTTACTTCTTCAGAAGAGATAAACGGTTGCAATGACATAGTAACAAGTCATGTACTTAAACTCGGGCACAGAAACAAGTAGCATTAGTTTTTTTTTCGTACAGAGGTTTTCAAGCATTGCATCGTTCATACATAAAAGGGAACATTTTAATACCTCCACAACGCCTGCCACCAACGTGGTAGAAAAAACTCTCTAAGGACGTATTCACTTCACGTTTTCCATTCTTACAAGTTACACTACATCGATTCGTGACTGGAAGTACCTACATAGTATAACTGAGTGAACCGTCATGTTGTGAAGCAACCCACCCGACGTGAAAATCAACACGGCGGATTTGCCGCAAAGAGTGCAAAATTGCGTCCGGTATGAGACGTCGTGTGCAACCGCGTCACAGCGGTTTTGCGCGCATCGACTGCCGCGCCGTAAAGTTTGGCGGAGCGGTCGCAGCGCGGTCGTCTTCGATACATACGCGTCCTGTCATTGTCGTGATGACGCAATGCTGGGCGTGCAGAGTTTACCTCATTCACAAGGAAGACGATCGGCTAAGATCCGCCTTCATCATATCGATTTCTCATGTTCTCCTTATGTTCGTAGGCCTTAAGGTCGTTATGGTTGATTTAGTGGCGTACCTTATAGTTTGCCTAACCTAACCTTATTTCCGAAACTCTTACTACTTACTGCAAGTACGTAACGATCAAGAGTAAATGTGAATCAGTTGCAGTGGCGGATAGCCGCTCACCTCGTTTCGTCGGACAGGGTCAGACTCGGAACTCTGTGAGTTTGCTTTTTCTTTTTTTCTGGTTTTACTTTACTGTCGGCGTGCTTGTACGAATATCCTGTACGTCTCGGTATCCAATCTCAAGCCGTCAGTTGTTGATGCTCAATTCTAGAAAGTATTTACGAATCCTCCCAGCGGTTTCCCGTCTCATCGTGGCTGTGAGGTGTTTCTGGGTGTCGGACTCCGATGCACAACGAGGTTATTCATCCCACTAGCAAGGTCTCCCAGACTGAGAAGGAGTCCAGTGTTTCTATCAGGAACCTCAGCTAGGAGTAAACCAATGCCAAGATCCGTCATCGTCTGGGTATCAAACTGCTCGCGTGGTAGCAAATCTCCCTATTATGCACGAGGGCGGCGACTGCCTGCGGTGGTGGCGACCTAGGGACAGACTTTGGCCCGGCTGACCTAGGGGCCCTGGGGAACCATAGTGGATAAACCACAAGACTCCAAAAAATTGGAGATTGTGTTGGAGCCCGTACAAGCAGTGAGGATGGGCCGTATAAGTATTCAATTATTTACCAATCCGTATGGTTAACCAGTATGACTTACAACGGTGTTTCACGTTCTCAGTCTGATAACCTGACACTCTAGAGTTAGGCGTCGTCATTTTTAGGTTTACGGGTTAGTTATCCTAAAAGCTAATTGTTTTCTCGTGTGTTGTCACTTCTATTTCAGAAACTATAATGTCCACACTAGCTGGTTTTGACGCAATTGCCAAACAAAACGTCATTTCCGGGTAAGTCTTCTATTATGTATTTGTTAAATATTCCGTTTGCAGTTTACTTTCATTGTAAGCTGATTATGATTACTAGTACTTGTTATAGTCCCAACATCTTTGCTTTACTTTACGAGTTTGTTGTTATACCACTGAAGAGAAGAAGTGCTGAACTAAGTGTATGACTCTGAATGGGTTCTTGAGATTGTTGGGGTTCATAAGAATAGTGCACAAAGTTATAATTTTGTCTTAAAGCCTTTTTGGAGTAATCATTTATGGAGTCCGGTTATCTTTCGCTGCTAGGCATCCTTCTGTTATTTTACCAGTTTCTTTTCAGTACAAGTTTCTTTACCTTAAATAAGTCGCTGTTCATCATTAGTAGCCGTGCTTACTATGACATGGCAATGACGATATTTGGTGGGGTCTTTAACGGCCTATGGGAGCTGAGGCTGCGGAATTTGACCGTCTAAGGAAGCTGTTTGCAGATTGACGAGTGTTCCTAAGCAATGTGTGGTTATGGATGGATCAAGATTGTTTAGTGGTAATCCGAGTCTACCCTGTACGGCCACGTTTGGATCGGGTCAGTTCGATGCTGCTCTCTTTAACCAAGCTATGCAGTTGGCTGCAACAACAGCTGCTTCTCAAGCGCCGTTTCACTCTTGTGTGCCACCAATATATAGCCCGTCACCAAGTGGTAACAACAATAGTAGAACTGCACATGGTATGATTTCTTGATCATTCATATTCTCAACGGTCTTCGTTATCGCTGTTGTTTTGTTTGTTTCCATTTAAGACATCTAGGATGTCTGGAATCGGAAGCTAACAGCCGATTACTGAATATTAACATAATTAGGTCTCCCAATAGAGTTCCCCAGATCAATCCCGTTAACGGGTGATTGCTGATAGCAAGTATAGGTCAATAACACGACTCCGAGAGAAAGACAAAACGAAGGATTCGCAGGGTGTGGTGGTGAATTTGTTAGCCCCGGAAAGGGTAATAGTGCGTTCGTTCCTCACCGCAGACGCATGCGATTTGGAGTTTTGCAAATATCTCAGCATCTTTAGAGACATTAACATAATTTCGAAGTTGAACTGGTATTTTTTTCATACTTTTACCTTCTTATTTACACTTCAGTTAGGTTTTCCTCGGATTGTTCAGCAATATGCCGTTTTTACTATGTTGTGGGCATTGCTGAAATCTGTCTGATAAAGGATGTCTCATTTCAGATGTAACTATTTCTTCTCAAACTGACGAAGATTGTTTGTTCATTGATGATGAGGACAGCAGCATCCTGAGTAATTTGCCAAGCTCTTGTCACGATTTTGAACTCAAGGTGTGCTAGTTGTATTTGTCGTCATAGAATTACTTATTTATTCATTCTTTCTTTCTTATTGTTTACGTATTGTAGGAGTTGCACATTCGGCTTGAACGAAACCATTCTAGTCCATTGATTGGAGGACATAGTTCCCCTGCACTATCAAGTCGTTTATCAAGTAATTGTCCTTCAACCGAGCCACCTACTGATCCTGCAGAGCCTGAAGATCTGGAGGTAATTCTGTGTTGCGATCTTTTGCATAAATATCGTTGGCATTAGTGATATATGACAATATATGGTGCACAGTTCTGTATGGTATGTTCTACTACATCCGCTAAATCGATCTAATCCATTTATCTGTTCTGTGATACAAGCATACAAACACTGGGTTCGTTGCATTATCCTGTGGAATTGGTGATTTAGCAACAAATCTCACGAAAAATAAAGCAGCGCTATCCACTGGACGCTTCTGTGTACGCTGCGTTTCAAGTTTCAACACCGACTTACTTGGATACTCGGACGGCCTGTCCTTACTAGTTGTGCGGGTCCAAGCATAATCTACATTTTTCGGAGTTTTGCTGGTTTAGCCAATGTTTCCTTGGGCTCCCGAGGTTAGCTCTAGCCAAAGTCTGTCTGCCCCCAAGCAGTCGCCGCCATTGTGGATCAGAGGAAGATTTGCCAGTATGCGACTAGTTTGATAGCAGGACGATAGTGGATCCTGGGACTGATTTACTTTTAGCTGCGCTTCCTGGTGGAAACGCTGGGCTTCTCATCTTGGGAGATTGCCGAGGGATGAATCCCCATGCCGTACATCGCAGCCCAACACCCAGGCACATTTCCCACCCACGGTAAGGCGGTAAACCGTTGGCAGGTCAACACTGACTATAATGAGAAAATCTCATCACCGATAAGTGTAGCACCTTATGAGTTCATTGAGAGCTTTTGTGTTTTTTCTCTTCCATTGTAAAGCAGAATGAAGTTTTAATTCCAGCGGTGGCACAGCTAGGTTCATTTTGAGAAAAAAGAAACTCGTTGACTTCATACCCAGATAACCACGTTTTACTCATTTGATTTGAAATTACACTTTTGTTTAGCACGATCTATTCCCCGTTGCAGGTTCAATTCATCAATGAATGTTTCGAAGAACAGCAAAGACAGTCGCAGTTGTATCAAAGCGGTGACTTAAAAAGCCTATTCTATCACGGAAGCTCTGAACTGGACTCATCCGAGGTTTTAATTAGCGAAAACTTATGGGAATTATTGCATGTGTTGTAATGCATCGATAGAAAATCAACGAAATCTTTCTTGCTTAGAGATGTAATTTGTTTCCTGTTGAACCATTCTGAGCCACAAATCTCCTGATGTGGAATGAATGGAAGTCTGTAACGAGAGTTCGAGCTGTTTGTTCTAACTTATTGCTTACAGGTAACGAACCGGTCGGTTGCTGATAATAGCGTGCACTCGTCACTAGAACGTCCCGAACGCTTGCCTTACGCGAAAAAACTGAGGTCTCATGAAATGTTGGTCAGCACACATTACGACTGTTGCCCGCTTACACCTGCATCGTTCTTGAACATCAACGAGAATTTTGAATCTGTAATAAATCCGCAGCCTAAAGCTCTTATTGTGAGTCGGACCAGAGAGGAGCAGAAGGCGTCTGCAAGTCGAAGAAGAGTATCGGAACCATTGGCGCAAAAGCCTACACTGTTTTGGAGCTCAAGTAACTTATAAATATTCGGAAAACATCGGCTTATCAATTGCTAGGTAGCGCTGAACTTACTGCGTGCAATCATACAAGGGCGGTGACATTGCATATCACTAATGACTGAGCGTCAGTCACGAGGGAGCCGTCGTAACTAGTGATTAAATAAAGGGATATGTAATGCTTAACCTACCTTGATGGGATGTAGACGCGTGGGAACATTCTTGCTGGTTAAACCGTTAGTTGGCCTAGTTTGTTGAGGTTACTAAGCTGCGGTGATCTTTGCTCATCGTCACACATAGTCGCCTTGTTCCTTGAAGGTTTCTAACACATTGTTTACATCATCTTCTACGGAAGAAGCATATTAACTGAGTTTTCAATTCGTCAGCGAATTATTTTTACTTATTTGAATTGCTGAACCCACAGTAGAAATTTCTTTGTGTCGCGCATTCTTACATCTGGGAGTTTTTTAAATCTTGAGATATCCACATTACTAAATTGATGTTCTTGAATATTGGTATGGGCTTAATTTATGGGACTTCTCATTGTACACACGTTTTGAATGTTGATGAAACGTAGCTGTAATTTGAATTAGCAATGGGTGATATGTCAGGAATAAGTAAAAGTGTGGCGACTTTAGGCGTGTTGTCTTAGCAATACTTTTAGCTAGGTGTCGTGGGGTATCATTGGGAAGCTAAATTACTTGGGTTCATCCTTTCATTGGATAAAGACTACTTTTTGGAAATTTTCGGAAGCCGACTGTTAGTAAAGAAAAGCCTCCGCTAGTGAATTGCTCTATTTGTTTTACATAATGCATTTTGTTAAGATAAGCATCTGATATGGAGATTATCTTCAGTGATTGTCTTTTTCCAGGTTTGCGAGCTGATAGTTCAGGACTTGGTAGTGGAAACTTGTTCGAAAGTAGTAGCAGCTTCGTTGATAGGAGTAAGTAACAAGACTTCATCGGTTGTTTTGTTCGTATGACAATTTCCATCCGTTTTGTTATTTGCTCTTCTGAGAATTGCCTTTTTAAGAGGCAGCGCCAATGTCTAAGCGTGTATCTCTGGAATCGTCTCGTTGTGAAGACGAAACTGAAGCATTAGCAAGAGGAGTCATTGAAAGCTTATTTTCCGGAATGGCTATTACACCTCTTACACCAGAATCTGAACTGACGGTTGGGACACAACACTTCTGATGTTTTCGAAAGTTCTTCTAAATTTGATAATTTCCATAATTGGTAAAGGGAAAACGCAGTTCTTAACACAAATACTGTTGGTCATTTTTCACTGCTAAGTATCAGGGGAAGGTAATAATTGGAGAAGTACTGAGTAAGGTTATGTATATTTCAGGTGCATTCGAGTCCTATATTGAAGCCTAAAGAGAATAAGGTAGTACGTCGTTTGTTCATGGACAACGCAACTGACTGCAATGCTGTAGAAAACCTTCCAAAAGACGATAAACGTTCTGATGCTAACAAAGCAGCATTCGTAGTTGAACCCATTGACCCTTCTTGCTTGCCTGCTCGACCTCCAAAGAGTGGCATGGGTCAAGCTATATGTGAGGAAGACGCTTCACAGAATGAAAGTCTTGTTGTTGTAGACGATGTGGAAGACGATTCTTGGGAAAATCTTGATGATACGAAACTCGAAGAGCAGATGAATGCACTAAAGCGTGCAGCAGCTTCAAGACGTCCCATGAATAATTTCTCTTTACCTGTAGCAACGCAGTCATCATGGGAACCACATCGTGAGTTATAATAGATTGGAATTGCAGTAATGGTAATTTTGGTTTAAGTGTGCACTACTTTCATATCGTGTTATTTTCTGCAGTTTTGCCCCATGTTCTCGAAGCGTATGACGTGCCGGAATACGTGCTTGCTGACGACGTCGTTAACGCACTAGCAACTACAGATTTTGGTAGTGCGACGGTGAAGTGGCTGGAACGTAAAATGGTGTTCGTTGTGTTTGAGAGTGAACGCCAAGCGCGTGATGCTTTGGTATTCCACAAACACCAGTGGTTGCGATTACGACCGCTGTCAAAATCTCCAGTACGTGTTCAAGAAAAAGCCCTAGCAATTCAGGCTCAGCTGAGACCCACGAGGTGGATGATTTGCACCTTCGGCTGCATGTTGACATTTTCTGTGTTTTCATCTCATGTTCGTCTGTATCTTTATCAGATCGTGTCGTCCTAAGACCAATGTCGGTATCGCTCGCCGAATGGTGGAAAGTACCTTAGGAATGCGTTCCTCGGTTAGCATGGAACAGCGGGAGGTGGAAAACAAGCAGTTAGCTAATGCCAAAGGTATACAAACAAGCTTCTGCATATGTTTTTTGTTCTTGACAACAAGCGAGAAAGCATCAAAATAGCAATTAAAACTAATAATTGAAATCTACCCTGTTGAATTCCTTGGAAATGTGGTAGCATAAAAACTATAGGGCTATAAGCTATAGAAAACTAACCGAGAGAAAGGCGAAACGGGTGTCCCGCATGGTGTCGTGGTGAACGCGTTAGCCCCTGAAAGGATAATAACGCGATTCGTTCCCACCGCAGACACCTGCGGTCCGAAGCTTTGCACATGTGTCAACATCATTACGGTTCTGTTTCACATAATACCATACCATGAAGAGTAGTAATTGGCAGTAAATAAGAAAGCTAACATTGTGATTTCGACTACAGCCTCAATTTCACTGGGTTCAAGTAAAAAGTTAACATTACGGTGGCAAATTTTGTGCTTACTCAGTAAGTGCTTGTTTGGTCGTAGCTGGTTAAACTGCACGACGTAGTAGTTCGTAGTCGTGCGAGTCTTTTTTTTTTTTTGAATTAGTATTTGTTGTCCTCCCAGCAGTTTACCGCCTCATCGTGGCTGGGAGGTGTTCCTGGGTGTTAGGCTGCGCTGTATAGTGGGGGGATTCATCCCCTGGCGGAGTATCCCAAGCTGAGGAGTCCGCCGTTTCTATCAGGGAGCCAAGCTAAGGGTGAACTAATACCAGGCCCTGTCACCCTTTGATCCACAAGGACGGTGACTGGCTGTGGTGGTGACGACGTGGAGCAGACTGGCCGGCTGACCTCGGGACTCCAGGGAAACACAGTGGCCAAACCAGCAAAACGCCGAAAATGGAGTTTGTTCTGAGGCCACACAATCAGTGAGGACGGAGCGTCTAAGTATCAAAATATTTGTTGCTACGCCAACGTAACTAACATGTGTTTTCCGTGAGCAGAGAACCACATATATTTTGTGTCGTTCTCAATGAAATATCTTTGCCATGAAACGTGTCACCTTCAGATTTTGTTCTTCCTATTCTATAATTGGTGTAGCTCTATAAACTTGTTTTCTGCTTCACTGCTACTCTTCGAAAATGTTTAAAAAAAAAGTACAGCTATGAACGAAGGATCTCGTTGTAATGTTTGTAAATGTTTATTACTGTTTTTGGTTCATTTAAAAGATTTAAAATTACACGTTTTCACTAACATATGGAACACGCAATAGTTCTAAGATTATTTTGTTAATGACTGCGTTTTTTCATCACGATAGGTCCGTTTATCCTTTACAACTTTAACAGTTCGTTACGATCTAAGTTATGCAGGTTTTTAAATCTGTTTTACATTTTCATGTTTTTTTTCTTTCCAAATCGCCAGGTTTGTTCTATTTTTAGCTGCGAAGAAGAATTATGTTCGTTGGGACGACTGAACTATCTTCATAACTTTTTCATGGGAACAGTGTTTACTTTGCGCACCATCATTTTATCCTAGAAGTTAAAAAAATTGACGATAAGGTGAAAAAGTTCACAAAAAAAAAGAAGCGATCGTTTTAATTGTATAGTTTCCGTACCACGTTAACATTATTACTCGGCTTGAAAATTCTGTGAAGTAGTATTGATGTTAACTCGTATGCTCCACTATTTTTCTTGGTGATCTTAGCAACAATTTGAGTATTATGCTCATAACCTCCTTAGCTCAATTTTGAAAGTTCTTTTTTTGACATTAGTCGTGTTCCACATCTCTTTAACACAACTTTAGTTTTTTTCCTTTTTACCTAACTATAATATCCACTAACATTTTCTTCATCTTTGGGCGTTCTTACACCTACATCACGCTTGAGTGGGAAGCTGATGACAAATAGTTTCTCGATTTCCAGCTAGCCCCAGTTTCTAGACTATATTTTCTTGCGGTGTTTCTTTGATAATGGCGTTCATGGTTACGTCATTTGCTGTTCTTTTTTTCCTTCTTGATAACTACTTTATAAAGGGGAGCTTCCTTCAAAACCATCTTCTAGAGTTGTCTTCTGCAAACGTTTTAACGGTTAAGTTTGTGAGGATACAACTCGTTTACATTCGTATCCGTTTTAAGAACAAATAAGATCGAGTTTGAACGTGAAGTTTGATCGCATTGTTATTTAAACTATTTCGTCTCGTCCTAGTTGTTTTTAACCCTTATTCGAATCCATACTGGCCTTTTTTTAAAATATTTTTGTTATATGATGTATAGGATGTTGTAGACGTCCTTTAAGACTTCCTAAAACCTGTCGTGCAGTTAGTTTTATGATACACTATATCATTGTAGAGAAATCTACAATGTTTTTTGATTCTTCGAGTATATTGTTAATATACGGAAGCGAAACGTTATTTTCTTTGGTCTTAATGAATTTTCTTCTTTGTGTTGTTGTGTATATAGGAAATACAAAGCCGCACATGCAAGAAAGTTAAGGTGAAGCGGCGTCGTGGTTACATTGCAGGTAAGATGACATCCACTTAGTGAACAGACATTAGAGAGCTACATGTTGCTCGGTTTTAGAACGTATGCACACAAAAGTCCATTAACTGGAGAGGCTTTGGTAGTTCTAGATACATTGCTTGTTACATTGATATCACCTGGAGTCATCTCGGAGCTCAAAGCTGAGGTCTTATGTGGTTTTCACTTGCCAGGAAATTAGTAGAGTAACTACATTTTGATATAGTGGAGGTAGTATATGGGAGTTTGCGAATGCGTAAATAAGTGTGTATAACAGTTCTCACTTGAAGAGACATTCACCGATCAACGAAATAAGACTGGGAAGGGAGTTTTTACTCCTCTGAAAGCAATAATTTCTAAATCGAAGTGTCTGCTGGCGGGTGGGGAGAGTTACGAAAGACATTGGGAGTTATGATAGTACATAGCTTTGTTGTCTGCAATTCTGTCTGAAAGTTTCTAGTCCATCACAACAAAGAAACCTCTAGTGATGTTCGATTCAAAGGAAATAAATATTACTTGTGCATAGTGCTTAAACGAGAAGTGGAGTATGGAAGTTTCATCAGAATCTTTCCGAGATGCTAAGGTCTTGGACGTTACTCAATTACCTTTTTTGCACTTAAGAAGGTTTCATTCCGTTGATGGAAACATCTATTCATAAGCCACCAAAAATGGTCGCGAAATTAATATCATGACATTTGGAACTAGAATTCTAATTTCGAGCTTTTGCTAAGGTTACACTTCTAGATATTACTCATTTATACGACATGCCTTCATATACATTTTCCCTATCTGTGCGTTTCTTTCACTTGTTTTCGTGTGTTCCATTCGTCACCTAGGAAGATTTTTGCGTTTTGCTCATGAATCTAGTTGCTACTCGAGGGTTTCTGTCTTCATTCCGAATATCGTTGAATGCTGATTGGATAGATTCTCCACGTCATCTTAATATTACCTTGTTTTCGCCGAGCTTAACCAACTACCGTGCGTGTAATGATGCACATACTCACTTACTTGATACTTGAACAGCCCGTCGTCACAGGTTGTGCGGACCCTAGCATATTCTCCACTTTTTGGAGGTTTACTGGCTAAGCCATTGTGGTTCTCTAGAATCCCAAGGTCAGCCGGCCAGTCTGCTCCAGGCCATCACCACCACAGGCAGTCGCTGTCCTTGTGGATCAGAGGGCGACAGGTTCTGGTATTGGTTCACTCTTAGCTAGGCTTCCTCATGGAAACGTCGGACTCTTTCTCAGCTTAGAAAACCCTGCCGGGGATGAATCCCCCCGCTGTACATCGCAGCCCACACACCCATGAACACCTCCCAGCCGTGATGAGGCGGTAAACCGTCGGGAGAAATGATGCACATAGTCTCTAAGAATCAAGCATCCACGTCCATTATTTTCAAGTAAAAACTATGAATACGACGTGAAAATCACGAGCAGTACTGATCCTAGGCTTCGAGATGTGATATTGTCCATAGCACTGCCTATAATGAGGAAGTATTAGTTCGTCCATATGTACAGTTAGCTTATTCGATCCATTCTATTTAGCTAGGATTTCCACGTTGTACGGATCGGTTTGATTTTTCCTGTTGAATTGATTTTCTTCCAGTTTTTTAGTTTTACTGGTACAACTGCAACACATTGGTTAACATGTATAAGATCTTGTCTGTAGTGCAAAACATTGAGCATCATCTGTGCTGCGCGTCTAGAACGGATTATCCTGGACTATGTATCTCATCCTGTTTTGTGGAAATGATAAAGTAAGCTAGCTGTTGCATATAACTGTGGACATAGAGTCGGAGTACTTTATGAAATTTTGGCTATTCTTTCTAGCTCGGTTACTTGTTGCTGTTATTATTTTATATTTAAGTAGTTATTTCGTCGCATACTTATAAGTAGAAGAATTTTTTAGTGATAGCAGGTTGTAATGATGCCACTGAGCTTCTTGACTGGTGCTCTTCATGCCGTAGTAGTTAATGAATGGCTATTTTAGAGTAATAGAATTCCTTACAACCGAGAGAAGAAATTGATTAAAAATTCCCGTTAAGAAAATTTATAAGGAAAAAAGGAGACACGATACATTTTTATGAGTCGTTTTTTTTAACCATAGGTCATACAGTATTTGTTTGAAAAGACAGTTATAAATCAAAGCAGAATGACTTCAATTTTTTCCTAAAGCTTTACAATGAAATGATGAGGTCGCTGACGGTTCCATTCCTCGTTCTCATGGTTACGCATCTAAGGTGCGTCCTCGCATCTGGATGGGATATTAGTGGATATATAGCTTGTCCTTCAATATTTTTAGGATCATTTTTTGCAAAACTGCTGTGACGATGGACGATTTCATAGAATTCTATCTTTCTAGGATCTATTTTTGTTGGAAAAAAAGATGGCTAGCAATAAAATAGAACTGCCATTAACTAGAGAAATACAAGAGTTATAGCATAAGACAAAAAAAAGTCAACAAAACTACTGTAGATTCTTCAGAAGCGTGAAACGAATTATATGAGGTTGCTTTTACGGTTTACATAAACAGTTGATTGTTTGTTATTCGACAAAATGATCTAAAACCTAAATTAAATTTAATGATCTGAATTAGATGCTCTCGCTTCTATCAAGAAATCGGTGGTTAAACGTGGAAACAAGTGTAGTTGGGTACTATGGAATCTCCATTGAGTAAAGAATCCAAATAGTGGGAATCTTTTAAGTATCCTGCAGACAATATTAGTTGTAATGGAATCTCTTCGGTGTTAACTAACAAATAGTTTGAATCTTCTTTCATAACTTATTCCATATCTATTTTGGTTAGAATGAGAACAACAAGTGTGCGTGAATTTGTAAGAGTTTATCGCTAAACATGAAATAACATCATTATAATTCTTTTTGGTAGAGGAAACACCCATAATATATTACTTCTTTAAGGTTAGGGTTTAAGGTGAAAAGATGATTTAAAGGACAGAAAGACATTCGAGTAGGAATTTCGCTAGATGGTAATGGATTTTTGATGCTCACTCGCTGTTTGAAAAAGCCACAAAGAAATAGTTAACAGTTATGCAGACCACAATCGGTGATAACGCATGTTTAGCCCGTTTAGTCTTCATTAATTCCTTCAGTTTTTCCTTTTTTACATGACCCGTCAAGCAATCTCCTGTGCGACTCTTAGGAAGGACTTCTTGCATTCGATTCATTTCCTTGCATTCAAATTCTGCTTCTATTTCATAGCTTTTCATTCCTAAGTTTTTTTCATCAAATCACTCTTATCTCAAACCAAATATATTGCAGTTTGTCTTGCCGTTCGATAAGTGGTCTAATCATGTATATGCTGTTTCGTCGGTCGTCCATCTGCGTTCTTGGGATGATCGAGGTTGACTACTGTGCCTTCAAATAAACAGTTTAGCAGAAAATCGGCTGCATTAGGATGACATGATGGAACAAGATTGAAACTCTAGCAATCCCCTAACTGTACCAGTTTAATGATTCCTTCTTAAAGAGAAGACAGATGAGACATTCTAGCTACTCAACACTTGCCATTTCCTTCAAGACAACCTCTCTATTCCACAGTTACTCCCAAATGCCGTTAATGAATAATTCGTAAAGGTATAGCGATTCTGTGGACCGAAGGAAAATCTCTTTGCACTCCACACTATGTCGGATGTCATCGAAGTTGGTGTCGTTTTAAGGCATGACATTGCCGTAACATTCACCTTTTACTTCGTCATAATCATTTTCATTATCATCGTGCCTATTTTTCCACTTACCTTCCTCTACTCTTTCTAACGGAGAGCAAAGGAAGTTCCACTTTATCTTTCTAGTGATCTTCATCAACAGAATGGAGGTTTTATTGCTCAACCAAGCAAATTTTTCTTCCAAAAAATTTGATTTTCAATATGGACTTGGGGTGAAATTAGCTGAAAAAGGGAAAAAAGTTAAAAAATATAGGAACTATTCCCCAAATAGTTCCTATTTTCTTTAATAACGTATATTTCCTGTTCACTTATAATCACCTTAAACCTATCTTTGCATCTTCTCTAAATTGTCTCTTAGCGACCATCTCATGCAGTTGACTCGCAGCTGGCTTGAAAGGGATTCTGTAACTTCTTTGCATAAATCGCTCTTCTTTGTCCGACAGTTCGGACAGTGAGTGAGCAGCTGTCAGCTGCAAGTACTTTCCAACATCTGCCGTTCCAAGGAACTTTCCGTACAAGCAGCTGCGCCCTTTCACATGTACTTTCTGTATAAGTTATTGTATGGTCTTCACGAACTTTCTGTGGATGTAACTCTATCAGATTATACTAGTTGAGAAGCTTTAAGAACCTCTCTCTAGGCGTTGTCTCTAGTTCCCTCTGGCAAGCTCCACCCATTACTAAAGGAATATAGGCAGCCCATCAGTTAGCTTTCCGAGTGTTCGTAGTATTCGTCCAGTGTTCATCCAGTTCATTCACCTCGTCCATATACTTCGTTCTACTGTTATTGTTGTTATTGCTACTACAGTCATAAAAGTTGTAACGCACTGTCTCAAGGCGTTCGACTCAACGACTTACAGACAAAAGACCTGCGTGGCAGCTACAAGAACTAATATTGCCAACGACTTGGTATTCATATAAAGTTGTGAGTTCAAAGCCACAACAAAAATGAATATATGCCCTTAAAGGGATTGAGAAAAATCTCTTCTGTAATGGCACCTTAAACGTAACTCGAGACATCCAGCTATTAAAAGATTATCAGCAATTATCGGATAATCAGCTCCTTCCATTTTGTGACGCACGTGGAGTAAACTTCGAATGGTTTTGATGAGTTTCGATTACAGGCGAACACAAGAAATGTCAAAAAAAAATCATTAGATCTTGCAAAACATTTGCATATACTGGATGCGGTGTGATTGATTGAGTGATCATGATAAGGCATAGTAAGTAGTACCTGATATATCCCTAGGTTGACAGAGGAAATTCTTTTCCATAACTCTATGATGTTGTCAATCTCATAAGTCGTCTAGTTATTGGCAATTAGCGTCTATTGTCGAAAAACCCCGCATAGCTGTTTGCTGTAACATGGTGTGTTTAAATGACAAGCGATGGTCTAATTCCGTAGCCAACATGAAATTAGACGTCGTCTCAAGCTTCAGCCGTTCAAAATTAATCGTTAATCGTTATGTGTTAACCCCTAATGGGCGAGTGGACACCATGGTGACACTTCCAGTAGGTTCCAGAATTTTCTTGCGACACTGTGTGTATCTTTCGATAGCTGATCGAAAGCAGATCAAAATAGAAATGGTGAGACCAACATGCCAATTTCTACACTTGCCAACTCACGAAGACCTTTTTTTTGAAAAGATCCTTTTTGCCGGTAGTTTGGCTAAAAGTCATCAGTTATATCACTTTAGGCCCTATGGTTATTGCGTGGAATGTGTGAATTTAAAGAAACAAAAAAAAACACCCAAATAGACTCAACATAGGGTGCACAGTACTTCCAAGTGCTGACAGCAGTGTATTTCCGTGATGGACCATAATAAAACGCACTAAGTAGTACCGTTGATCATTCACACGCATAGAACGATGGAACAAAGCCTGTTCTACAATTCTTTTATGTTCAGAACTCTTCAATTTCGCTAGTTATTGAAAAAAATATGTTCCATTGTTAAAAAAACCAGAACATCCGTGGCCGACGAAGAATTGCTCACATTCTACTTCTTCTCCTGTTGTACAAAGTCATCTCTTCCTTTCGCCTCTTGTTCTCTATCATAGTATAAGATGTTTTCAAAATATCTCCTACAACCCCGTTATTTTGAGCCGTAGTCATGGGTTGTTCACTCACTTCGGAAAGACAAATAGTTAGTCATAAGACACGAGGCACGCGATTCTCGTCACTTCTCTAATAGCTGCTGCACTGCGGTTTTTAGTCTTAAGACTCTGACGGATTGTTCTCCTGTTGTAATATAAATGAAAAAGGGGTTTAGAAGATAATTAAAGGGAAAGATGTGCTGAGAATCAACACGACACTATCAGAGAACTAAACGTGGTCTAAATCCGATCACGCACTTATCTTGAGATGTAGATGGTTTAAGGTGATAGATCCCCTGAATCTGCTTCCATCGAAGGACGTTCGTCAATTATACTGCACCTGAGATACGGCCAATTATGCAGCCAAATATGACGGCATTTCGAATATCGTACGGAATAGTAGCCAATGAATAAGGTTATTTACGAGCTGGATTACTCTGATGTCCACGAAAACTATGTTGACCTGTGTACATACCGTCACAAGAATCATGAACGTTCCTTCTCAGAAGTCTTGCATTCTCGGCCACAACCTGCTAATCTTGTTGCTAAGCATTCGTACAATGCCTTTCCTAGGCAATTTGGATGCAAACACACGAAAAAATGTATTGCTGATTTTTTACAGCCGTTTTCTACCTTACGTGCTAATGTACAAGCTACTTACCAGGGAAGTTAGGAACCAACAAGATAGTATTGCTATGCAAGAAGCAAGATCGACGCCTTACATCCGATAAACAAATTTCATTCTAACTACTTTTTTGTCGTCTAAGAATTGCTTTCTCAAACCATTTAAGATTGACGGAATAGTGAACGAAATGCATTTATGCGGGCAAGATATTATCATATTCATGCGATTGTGGACCTCATTAGAATATCATGAGAATCGCTGATTTTTCCCTTTTATTACTTTTATCGATTTGAAGAAGGACTTCACTTGTGATGAGCCGAAGGTAGTCATGGAGAACTTTGGTATGCGATGCATCCCAACTCAACCCTCATAATCCGTATGTCATTGTCACAGCCTGTTTTTGGCCTTTTCACACATAACATCTTTATCGCTGTAAAGAGATTGGTGCCAGAAAAGGGCCGGATGGACACTAGTTTCAGATCAGTTCTATTCCTAAAATGGTACTGTTATGGTGCCATCCAGGGTAAAAGAAACCTTTTGGACCTTGCTCAAACTTGTCAGTGCATACACAGGTAACTAGACGACTCGATTTTGCATATGTTATGGTGTGCATCCTCTGAAGAAAATGCGTCACCTAATGGGTTGGTTTAATGTTACATTCAAATTGTTTTCGACTATAAGTAATTTTGGAGATGAGATCGGAAAGCTAGTAAAGCTCTTCTGGAGGCAACGACAGACAACAAGTTGACAACCATCAAGTCTGCGCTTTCAGTAATCCATAAAGCAAAGCTAAAGCTGATGGTTTTCTGAAAAATTTGGCAATCTGTAAAAGAATATGAAACTGCGATCAGTTGCTTTTTCTTTGGAATGCCCTGTTGAGATTTTGATGATATGAGTGTCCCGTAAATAAGAGAGAGAATCCAAATTTCCAACCTAGGTCTACAATCGAGGAATGAGGCCCTGTCTCTCCTACTAAGATGTTGAAAACAGCTGATGCCTCTTAACGACAACTGCTTAACGGAAAAAAAGCCGCCAGTATTTGAGTTCCATGACATGTCAAGCGTATGGCCAAAGCTGCTGACTCGCTAGTCGATTTTTGATGCTTTTATGTCACTCGTTAATCCCATAGATAACACGTGCTTTTTTGAGGACGGATGGAGGCTTTGCTGCGTCAAAATGGCTTGGCAATCATTGTATAGGCAAGTGATAGCTGATAGTAAATAGTCATAAAGTACGTTACAAACGGTAAGTATGGTGAAGTCGTTCTTTGTTCTTTCCGTTTCACTGGTGTATTCACGTCAACGTTTACAATCAGAGATAAAAAACATGGCATTTGTTGATTCTTCTATCAAGCAATAGTTGATGTGATTTCAGGAACTCTCCTATATGAGTTTACATGAGTAGTTAACACACATTTTGATGTCTGATGACTGACGTTTCGGCGACTTCGCCTTATCCAGAGCCTAGATGTATTGTAATATAGCTGTATCCTTATTATTGAACACTAATCAATCTACGGCCTGTTGAAAAACACTCGACGTCATTGTTTTATAATGAATGAGACCAGAATTATGTTGTTCGCAAGGAATGATGAGTGAATCTCGCTCTGATCAGAAAATTGATCTAACATACGTCGCTGAGACACGTGTGATATTGATGTATTCGTCTCCTCTATTCATTTTTCGATTTTCCAAATTAATCCCAAGTGCCTCAAGAGTCTTAACTTTTATTTACTGCTTATTCTTTTTTTCACGACAAGGTACGATGTGAACAACTGAGACATGAGCAAAAGCCGGGACCTCAGTTGGCATTCGAACCCTCGACTACCCTTACCGGGGGCTCACCTTCTGTACAGCACATTGATCGAGGCTCATACCTTGCCTTTCTAACAGCCATTTTTTAAACTGTTTCTTAAGCCGCTTTTTAAAGCTGGCTAAGAGAAGGACAAGGCAAGGACCTCGGTTAGTGTGTTGTATACCACGTGTGCTCGCAGTAGGGGTAGTCGAGCGTTCGAACCCAGCTGAGGTTCGGAGTTTTGCTTAAATCCCAGCATCCTTGTCTCAAGAGTATTCTGAAGACTCGCCGATAACATGTACTTTGGTGCCGTACCGCAGATTATTTTTTTTAATCTGAGCGAGTTCTATTTATCATCCTGTGTAATTAGTAAAGAGGTGATCTCATTCTTTAGAAAACGAAAACTGTGAGTGCTTCTTGAGAGAGTAGGGTTACATTCTTTCGAAACCAACTTTTGTTTAACCTCTATATAAATGACTAATATTGTATCGTATTATTAAACTAACACAAAGTTAGTATAAAGTTTTATTCCACTAGTATTTCGGCGTCTTCATCTTCTTCAGAATCGGCTTGATTCAACTTGATTGTATTGTCCCACAGCCCGTAATCTTTCTTTGTTGCCGCATCGAGTCGAATCCGTTGGAGTGTACGCTTTAATGGAGAATGCCATTCGGTGGTGCACTCGATGCGGCAACGAAGACACCACATGCTAAGGACGAACGCCTGCCGAGCATCGACTCAAATCAACCCAGCTTCGAAGACTACGAAGACTTGGGAACAGTAGTGGAATGAAATTTAGTGCGAACCTCGTATTAGCTTAATAATCCAAGGGAATTTGGACTGTGGTTAGTTCCACACATTAGATTTTCATTAAGACTATAGAATATTCACTTAACATTAAGGATGGCGCTATATAGCAATACGGCTGGGCTCTGAAGTGTCGAACTCCCCGAAGCGAATTCGGCTAAATGTTGACAGTCGAACATCAAAAAATCGGTGCTAGCAAACACTTATCTCCTGAAAAATGAGAGTCCGCAAGACAATTTATGTTAGTGCCGAAGTTAATCAAAAGTCGGTCTTTCAAGTTATTATTTGGTATTTAAGCACATCATTAATTCTATGCAGTAATTATTCAACTTTTATTGTTTATCTTGATATTTTTTGTTGCTTTTCATGGACTTTTATTTTTTCAATCGTTTCTCGAGTACCACCCTTCAGAATAAGATTAAAATATGGATATGCTTACCTATATAGGTACGTACATATGGACACTAGGGCCAGCGTTCACCAATCACACAACCTCATCATACGATATTCCATTCGTTTCTTTTCTTTTCGACGGTCGTCAACGTTGTCAACCTATTTTTTAGCCTGGCGACATCTGTGAGTATTAATCCATGGTCCATAAATTATTTCCAATTGTCAACACAGCTGGGTGAGATGTGCTACGAGCACTCCCGCCCATCTTGTAGGTGGTCGACGCAGCGGATGCTTACATTCTCTTAAGGTCCCCTTTGCTCTCCTTTTCGTCGAGTTATTGGTAAGATTTCCCATTAAGCGACAGGTCTACGTTAGCTTCGCCTACAATGTATATTCCCATTGGTTTCGAAGACAAGATATTTTCCGAAGGTCTTAACAGCGCACCCCCTACTTAACATTATGTGTGAGCGTCATATCATAGACCACACAGTTAAAGCGTTCAGTGAATGGTGAACAGAATGTTCGACATTGTCTGATGTCAACCAATGTCTCAATTGCATAGTAGAGAGTCGGAGAACCGCTGAGTGGTAAATATGAGCGTGGAGTTTTGGTTCTATCCATTGGTTGATAACTTCCCTAAGATTCCTAAAGTGGCTCATTTTATTCTCTTTCATTTGCATAATCGATACATATATATATATATATATGTATATATATATATATATATATATATATATATATATATATATATATATATATCTTATCGCGCTGTATCCAATCCAAGAAGCACCTAATTAGGCTTGTTTACCATCGCAAAGTGAGCTCGTCATGAATTCAGTTTTCTTCCGACTTGTTCGCTGTCCTATCCTTTTTTCATGCTTCGACGTGCCTTTGAGGATCAAGCTCTGCCCCACTAATACTTCTCCAAAGCTGAAAATTTGAGGCTTACTAAAGAGAAATTTTGTGGGAACTCTCCATCAATACGATACGTAGGTAGAAACTCTGAATAAAATGGTATTTCCTCACAAAGACTGTCTCCCATGTTGACAGCGAGACTTTAGTGAAGGAACTGTATTGTAATATTGTCCTTGTGGCAACAGCCGGATAGAATTTTAATGGCCGCAGGTTGATTAACGCACTATGGTGAGATGACATTCCTCTTGAAACTGTCAGATGCTGTTCTGAATTGACAAAGGTTAGAGAGTCGACATGATAGTTCACATGGTGATATAGTAACAAATGTTTGAACGTCAAAACCTACTCCATTGACATTTGACGGCAATGTCTTTAGTCTACAAATAACGACGTCCTGTCGTTTAATCGTCATATGACAATTATTTGGCGTTTTATTATCCTATAAGCCGTCCACGTAGAAAAGCGGTGGTGATTAAAACATAAATATCATCTGAGTAGAATCTCTTGGTATTGAGGATGCAAAGCAAGAAGCATTCTCCATGATAACTCATTGATATGTTGTTTTGGTCTGGTTTCTGTAATGTCTAGTGAAATTGAAGCTTTAATCCCCTCTCATCGGTTTCCATGCTGGCCAACGTCATCTGCATAAGAGACCACTGAACTGGGTACTGCAGCTGGTTTCTTACTGATTACTATTTGTCGCTTTTTCTAGAGTCACAGTCAAAGCCTTGATAGTATATTGTTAGATCGACACCACGTCCGTCCGCTAGCCCTATGGTTACGTTAGAGGTAGATTAGCTATTTTAAGACAAAATTGCAACTACAGGTAACTGCTGGGATTCGCTGCATGTCGTGGTTTAACACTCAGCATCACACGAAACGGCAAAATGGAGCAAAAGAAAAAGAGGAAACGGAGAGCATCCTCGGTTAGCTGTCTATTTTAAAAAATACTTCTAATGTAAGGAAATAGTTAAAAATGTTGCTCTGTGAACACATTTGAAATTGAGATGGTCAACAGTTGCAGTTATGCAGGTTGAAGGATGCACACGGACACCAAAGCACGTTTGCCTCTATAAATGCGCTCGAGTATAATTTTGACCCATCCTTGTAGAATATGTCACTCGGCTACCCGGTAATAAATGTAAAAGCACGGCTTTTTTGTAGAAAAAAAAGGTGCCGGGAGTTTCACAATGAGATAACCACACGCTATATTATGCTGTTTTGAGTTCTGATGAAGTAAATTATCAAACAGGTTTTTTAAAAAAAACGAGATTCTATACGACTACATGCGGAAATCTGTCTTTTAATATTTTCAACTGTTCTCGTCTTATTTCTCTTTAATTTTTTTGTTTATTTGTTTGATTTCTTCTAAACGCGACTCATTAATACGTATTATGTGGATCCCTACACATCTTTCGTTAGATTTGTTTCACTGTATTCGTAATTAACGAAGGTTTCTTATTCAACATGTGGGTTTGCCTTCAGCTTAAGGATTTTTTGCTCTTCTTGTTCAAGTCAGTTTTCCCTAGAATCCTGGGATTAGTTATGCTAGCGTTTTTTCCAAGTCTTTAGTACAACTAGTCGACAGGCTTTGTGGATTAGCAGCAGTTCTCCCCCTGACATGTCGGGTTCCAATTTCCCAACCCTCGGAGGATTGAGGGGCTTCCAGCCACTAATCAAGGTTGATCCAGCAGCCTCATCTCTATAACTGCTCTTCCCGCTCCTCAATTTGCTTACCAAATTAAGTGTCTAATTTCTAAGCACATGAACAAGCAATGTGCTTTTATTCGAAGTGAACCGAAAGGGACAAAATATCGGGGAAGATAAAGGCGAAAAATAATGACTGATAGTGACTTTACTTCTCCAAATATGCAAACGTATTCTTTTTTCTCCAAACAAAAATTGCTGGCTGATTGACCTAGTACTGAGTATGAACATTGCTCTTGCGAAGATTCTTGATTATTTCATTTTTTACTGTTAACTCACCTAATGCCTAATTTTTTAATTTGTTGAAAAATCGACAAAGCAAGTTATCAAAAAACCCATTTGTTAACATCTAGGATCATGAATCTACAAGAATTTTCGTGGATTACTCTATCCACTAGGATTTTCATTTTGTCAATTTTATAAATCATTTCAACATACGTCGCTCCACATTGACTACCACACCTAATTTATATTGAAGCAATCAAAGATTGTGCTTGATCGATAACAATGACACGTGTCTTGATGATAGATGTTATCAGTATTATGATCAAATCATGTTCTGCTTTACGGCTGATATGTTTGGCATGTATTGTAATGTTTGATGAGAGAAGACATGTCGCTATGAGAAAGAGAATTTCAACAATTGTCGATGACGGATTTCGCATGTACATACACATACACATACACAACACATACACACGCATACACGCACATATACACATGCACACACATACAAATACACATACACGTACACGTACACATACAAATACGCATTCACACAGACACATACAGGCACACGCAGACACATACACAGACACACACACACGTACGTACACAAATATACACACATGCACACACGCACGCCTTGCTTGCAGCAACCATTGCTTATCGGCTGGTTTGCTGGTTTGTTTCCTGGGTTGCTTACTAGGTGGCTGACTGACTGACTAGGTGGTCCGTCCTCTGTCGTATTCCTACATTTACAGCAGCAGAAACAGCGAAGCAGCAGTAAAGTGTCATCGAAGATCTTTCGTCGTGTGCTCGCAGTCGAGTCGATCGAATCTGGGCGTGAGCCCGAGCAATGCCTTCTCACTGACTCGAATCTCTAGTCATACACACCCACCCACCCACATACACGCAGACATGCACACATGCATGCACACACATATACACACGTGCATCTTCTCCACAACTGTTAAGCCATTCCATTTTATTTTCTACTACCTCAAGACAGACTTTCTTTAACCACGGCACTAGTGAATAATTAACTGTTTTCTTGATGAGCAGACACGAGGTTGTCATCACTGCATTTATTCACATCTGCTGAGGTTATGGAAATGTCCGACTAAGTGAATTGCTTGTCAGTTAAAATCTTCTAGGCGGAACTCCGAAACGTCAGCTATTGAGAATGAATAGGTGCTCTAATATCAACCTCATGCTTGCACATCAAGAAAAACAGTGAATTATTTTTTATGGTCCTGGAAAAAAAGAAAACACTGGAAATATTCAATATAGTGATGATGAGAAATTTTACGCTATATCCTTTGTTGTTCAGAATCGTACTGATTGTATTCATTTTTTTCTTGAGTGGGATATTACTCAAAGAGAAAACCGTCCTTTATTAATATACTTCAATTTTGGTAGGATCGTATTCAACGTCAAAAGTCATGAAGTATTCCATTTCTGCAAGATCTGGTCAGCTTAATGATAAGTTCAAATTAGCATTTTGTGGTTCACTAGTGAAGTGCGTCAAACCTATCCATTCCATCCCCTATTTGTTCTTGTGTAATTCTCTTACAATATTTTATTCATTTATGTCTAATGTGACAAGTTAGGAACCGGAATTTGATATCGTTATGATAAGTTAGTGAGGTCTTCTTCTTGTTGAGTTTGCGCTCGAGATATAACTTACATGTAAGTAGAAGTATGCAAACTTTGCAATGTTTTAACTTTTATTTACTGCCTATTCTTTTTTTCATATCAAGTTACGATGTGGAATACAACCATAAGGATGCAGAGATATGAGCAAAACTCAGATCCTCAGGTGACCCTCGAAAGCGCGATTACCCCGTGTGTAGAGATTAGTACGTGAGCCGTATTGTGAGTAATCGTGGGTTTGAAGCCCAAATGAGCAACCGAGTTTTGCCCATATTTCAGCATCATTGTGCTAACTCTATTTAATAGGAAAGATAATCTGGAACTTAGTGAAGTAAGTGAATTCATTTCTAGTGATTGAAAACGAATAAAATGGGCTTCATAAATCAGGTTCTTGTGAGTTTTATGGCTGACAAGCTAATAGGTTTTCCGAAATTTAGTCTCAAATATGTAATTTTATTTTTCTTTCATATATTTCAGCAGTAAATTTTCCGACTGCTGTACTCCTACATATCATTGCAAAGCTCATTTTACGATCCCTACGACTGAATTATGATATAAACTGTGTCTCTGGAATTTTTTAGAAGTTAGAATTTTTGACATCAAAGCAGCAATTTTGGCAAATCTACTTCTATCAATTTAAACTCTAACGTACGCATCGCCCTGGCCTCCGCATTGCGTGGCTGGCCAACGGGCTACGCGCAATTTTTTCATCGACTGTAGGCTTTCTGAACTTTTGACGATTAAAACTCTTTTCTCAATAATTGGAAGACTTGATTGGTTCTGAACAACACAAGATTGTAGAAAAGACATTGCTCTATCGTTTTATGAGTACGATTCATATGCATGCTACTACTTACTATGTGTTCTATAGTCCATATTGCGAATGAATTGCTGTCTCCATTTGAAAGTATTTTGCAGCTTCTATTGTATCTGTTCGGTGTATTTTTATATCAGCAGGTTCCATACAATTACCGTCGTCATTAAAATGAAAGAACAGTTAATTGTTGGCGAAATTAATGGCTGATGAACCTTTCCGAAAAAAAAGTTTTTTTCATGTCATTAAGTGTACAGGATGGCTTTTCTGGTCTCACCACTCTCCCTCACCACTATTTTGACCTGCTTTCAATTAGCCATCGAAGGAATATACATAGTGAGGTAAAAAAAAAACCTAAACCCACTAAATTCGCCTGGACCCTATAGCGTTCCTAAGATGGTTCGGTCTAAGTCACCATGGATACTATAGTGTCTATATGCGGCGGAATGGGTTAATGAGGTGTGGGTCGAAGAGAGGTTGCGTATGTTCTGCCATTCATAACTTCCTACGATAAATGGATCCTTAGCGGCAACCAGAGCTAATCAGCTCAGTGGATAGGTAGCAATAAACTGCACAGCATTTCCCAAGACCGAAATATGTCGCTTTCTGAATCCGGATGAAACGATCATGGTGGTGAAGTAGGCCCAGCCAATCGACGAAATGCACGAAAAACTTCAAGGGTGTGTCAACAGAGAAGAACAAATCCTCCGCAATAACATACAACGACACGTCGAAACGAAACTTTACCGCATCCACCACATTTCCGGATCTCTCGCCTGTCGACCAACACTTTAAGGATCTCGAAAGTTTCCATTTCAAGAAATTCCTTAGAAGCCAAGCCGATACTAAAACTTCATCTAGAACTGTTATGCGTCTGGAATACATGCACACGTTTGTGATTGGTGAAAATGTTTGGATTGCAACGGCTTTTATTTCGTCTAATAAAGTTTGTTCTGACCGGAGATATGTCACTTAAAAACACGTTGTTAGATCCATCGTTAATTTCCGGACAACCTAATATCACGCAGTGCTTGGAACGAAATAGTTTTTTTTCTTTATTTTTTTCAACCCGTCTTCACGTTTACTATGCGAATTCCAGTAGTTCTCACATTCTAATCGTTTTCTTGCATCCATCATCCACGAAGGTCTTCCAACTTTTGCGTGTTGCTGATTCTTCCTGAAGTTCTGGTTGATCTCTCACGTATTACGAGTTCGTTTTATTGTTTATACGATAGTGAAAATTGGTTGTATATAGTAGGAATTTCGCATATGTGTATATGTATGTGTTTATGTGCGTGTTTATGCCTATGTTTATGTATGTGTAAATGTGTGCGCGTGTGTGAATGTAGGCACGCGTTGGTGTGTGCAAATGAATGTTTGTAGATCTGTGTATGTATCTGTCCACGTATATCTATAGATATATGCATCTATAGGCAAATATATCAGCAGAAAAACTTCTATAGCCTTATAGTCTATACAAAATCCAAGTAAGTTCACTTTTTTTGCAGTCGCGACACCCGTTGATATGAGGCAATAAAAATCAATCTAAGCAATGAATTATATCCGGCACACATATCACATTATATTACAAGCACGGTGTAAGACAATTTTTTAATTACGTAATGGAATGGTCATTAACGCTGTTTTTTTTCATCACACTTACTTCCTACAGAATGACTAGCAGCCCATCAATATACAACTAGCATTCTGTTCAATTTTTTTCTCCTTTTTTTTTGATCCTTCTTCTCATTTTCATTCCTTTTAAATAGTTATCATACGACGAATGCCAGTAACTTTTGTGATATACAAGCAAAAAAAGCTCTTGAAACGAAATATTTTTATCGTTCAAGATGTTCTCTTGTCCATTTTTTTCGGTATATTTAGCGTATTTTCGCCCTTAAAGAGATGATACTTTGCTGGGTACCGTAAAACTTGTATGTATTTTTCCTCCGGTTCCTTGTTTTCCTTTAAATTGAACATATATCTCACTATATGTAGAGTCCAATTCATTTCGTGCTCTATTCATTTCATCTAAAAACTCCGCGTCTGTAAGTCTTACCAGAATAAGAAACTGACGTACTTCCTACTGTAGTCGTAATAAAATCCATCAACGAGAACAACAACTGCGGGTTTTGTTGACTGCTTTGACTGCATAGCCGCTAAAGAGTGGAAAAGTCTAATCCGATTATCTAATAAATTATAGGCAATTATGTTCTATTGACCAGTGGACTTCGTTCCATTTTTTTTCAAATATAAAATATTTACTTAGTGAAGATTTGAAATTCTCAGTTCTTTTTTTAGAATTCGCTTGATCACTATTTGTTGATTGAAACGAATGCACTTCAACAGCCCTTTGCTCGAGAACAACTGAAAATTTTCGCCAGTGAATTCGAAACAAGTTTACTGGAGGCTTTTCTTTAGATGAGGATAAAAAAAACGATAAAGCTAATGGCGTTGAACAATCCCTAAGGTATGCACCGTGCACTTCGACTTCATCAAAGAGCTGCTTTCCTCCCAGAAAAGTCTTGTGCCAATTTGCCGACCTCAGAGTGAAGGGAGGATTGGTGAGCCGGAGGCTTGCTACATATGTCTCTCTATCCATCTCTGCATATATATATGTATGTATAAATTCTCAGTTCTTTCTTCAGAATTCGTATATATATATATATATATATATATATATATATATATATATATATATATATATATATATATATATATATACAGATATATGGCGCCCTGCAACACACACGTGGAATTTATCGCCGCGCCCATGGCCCAACATGTCTTCCATCCATACGGGGTCAGCAAATTGGTACCAGAGCTCTCTGGGAGGTTAGCAGCATTGGTCCAAAACATCGCTAGGCCACCGCAAGTCATTGTAAAGGCAAGGTATGCATTCAATCAACTCGCAGATGAAGTCATGCTTAATGAAGTCGAATGCATGGCGCATCCCTCAAGGATTGGTCGACGCCGAGAGATTTATCCTTTGTCCTTATATATATATATATATATATATATATATATATATATATATATATATATATATATATATATATATATATATATCATATAGTATATATATATATATATAGATACATATGTTTATATGTATGTATATATATATATATATATATATATATATATATCGAAATCACGTGTATTGCAGAGCGCACTCCTGCGCACATACGCCCTCTTTTTTTTGGAAAAAGAGGTCTTTAGATAAAAATTTTAAACTTTTTTTTGATTTTATACATTATTGTATTGTTTCATAGCGAAGGTTGTTGCATCGTTCAATTCCTTCTGTTTGAGATTTTTTATTGCCAGACTAGAAAAAAACGTCGTGAACTTATCCCTTCGAAGAAGTATTCGAATAGATGACAAAAATATTTCTTTATTTGTGAAATGGTGATATTCTGAGATGATTTTTATATCGAACTCTTCTTTCATCTCTTTTTTAAAATTTCTGTTTACATCATGAAGGGATAATGGATGAAGTGTGCGGAGCCCACTGATATATTGAGTCAGTGTTTCCTTATATGTGTAATTCCACTACCAATTTTTCCGACCCGGATGGATTGAGGGCTTTGTTCGCTTGAAGCGGGAGATCGAACTGATGATGACACTGTGAACACTGAAGACATTGGACGATATCTCTAACTACTGCGTGTCTTGTATGTTACATCGCTAGTATATCATATTTTATTGTTGTTCTCAGTGTTGTTATTTTATTGTCTATCGATGAAGGAATCGTTGCCGAAAAAGATACTTCCCTCAGATCCACATCATGCAGAAGACGTAAGAATGCCTTTGCAAGGTTAAATCAAGACTCCAGGGAGGATCAAATTGCCCAACAACCAGTAGCTTCAGTACTCCGCACACTAGCTGTTCCCGTGAAAGATGCCAGGCAACAACTAATGAGAGCCCGAGAAATCTTGAGTTAAGCAGAACGGCAATGGAGTCAGGTCTGACGAACACACACGACGCCACGACGCCCTACGGAGAATGTTTCCTACTGTTCACATATGATGTTAGAACACTATCCTCAGATAGTGCTACATGACAGCTTTCCATATATCTGTAGCTTCACACTTTTTTTTGAAGCCGTAGATCGCATGAAATTTCCATGTGATCCCCTTCCCAAGAAACGAAAACCAGGAAAACCGACATACACGCTACTTACCGACCGAAACAGCTGATAAGTAGGCATGGGATGCCTTTTACTATTAGCTGGAGGAAGCTATGCGCAATGATAAAGCGTATTATAAATTTGCTATCGGAGACTTCTTTTTCAGATTAGGAAAGGTCAGTGACAGCGAATGCAGGATCGGGAAATCTGGAATAGAAGGAAGCAACTGGAATGGAAACCGTCTTCCACGACTCTTCTGCAGCTTACCTCATCCATGGAAACTACATTTTCCATAAGAAAGAAAGCCGCCACTGGATATGGGAGACCTTTAACAGCACCAATCATGCTGAGATCGACCATATTCTGAGAAACAGTAGATGTTGCCTCTGTGAAACCTCAGTAGCACCTTGGTTCTGTACTGGATCCAACCATTGTCTGCTTGGCGCGAGGATTCGATTCAGCCTTAGGCTGGAAAGGTTTTCACGTCATCGATCAAAGAGAAAAAAGTCCAGCTGCACACGTCGGGGAACATTCTGAGCGAAACACTTGGATACTTGGATGGCCCATCTTCACCGGTTGTACGGGCCCCTAGCATGATTTCCGTTTTTTCGCAGTTTGGTTGCTCTAGCCGTTGTGGTTCCCTGGCGTCCCGAGGTCAGCCTGTCCAAAGTCTGTCCCATATCGTCGCCACCACAGTCGCTGCATTTGTGGATCGGAGGGAGATTTCCCACCATGCGCATAGTGTGGGACCAAGATGGTGACAGATCCTGGTATTGGTTTACTCTTATTTGCGCTTCCTGACAGAAACCCTGGACTCCTTCTCGGCCTGGGAGACCCTGCCGGGGGGACGAATCCCCCGCTGTACATCGTGGCCGGACACACAGAAACACTTCTCTGCTACGATGAGGTGGTAAACCGTTGAGAGGTTCTAAGCAAAATATTATCCAAAATTGATTGGCGGACTAAGGAAGAACTGAGCGAAAGCTACGACCTGCTTGTCAAAGGACTGAGAAGTTATGCCGAATTTGCCTCAGTTCCTCAATCAAGAAATCACATCGCATCTCCATTATCACTTGGTAATTGCTGGAGGAAAGCAGGACACTGAAGCATGATCCTATGCAACACGTTTAACGCAGCTAGTAATAAATTCCAGTTGCAGAGGAGCTTCATTGGAAGATTTACATTGGTATAGGCAAAAGAAACTGTTAAAAGCAGCATAAAAAGGACCAGTGTGAACCTTGATGGGCAAGGTTCGGATTGCTAAAACCTCCTGCCATGGAATTAATAACGGAACAGTTCTGTTTTCCGTACGTCAACTCCCCGTGCTGGGCCGTAAGATCCCCCCCTTGTTAAGTTCGAATTACGATAAGAAGCACGAAAAAAATGCACAACTCTAGGACCTCATAATATCCTTGCCGAAATTCTTAAAGCTGGATGGAGGTCACGAATTACAGCTACTTCCAACAGCCCAAACGACATCCCAGCTATAAAAAAGAAAAAAATCCCAGATCAATGAAGGATGTTGCCCTTGGTCACCCTGACCAGGAAAATGAACTTCGTAACTGTCGTCCGGTATTCATTTTGGGTGTGCTCTACAAGCTCTTCGCGAAGATTCTCGTGTCGCAAATATCAAAAACATTGGATGACGCACAACCATTTGAGCAAGCAGGATTTCGACGGGGTTTTGCTGCACGAACTGCGTTCAAACGGTGTCTCGGATCATAGAAATTTGTAGGAAATAAAACATGGACCTAGTCCTAACTTTTTTTTCGACTTTTAAAACGCATTTGATGGCGTGGTAGCCAATTGATATCCTATCAGCCGTCGACCAAGGCGTAGGCCGTTCTATGTAAAAAAATCTATTTAACTGTTACCTGAACTGCATTGCGAAAATATAGGTTTCCCGACGGCCCACGTATCCAAAGGTGTTTACTGCTGCATTGCAGTGGATAATAAAGTCATTCGATTGGGATGAGAAAGGCATACGTATTCGTGGAAAATTCCTACCAAATCTTCGTTTTGCCGATGACATCGTAGTCTTCCTAGGAAGTACCAATGAAATAGAGAAAATGGTCAATGAACGAAGCGGGAGAAAAAATTGGACCGCGCACAATTAAGACGAAGACATAGTTCAGGAAAAATCAATTTTGCGATGGTGAACAAATCGAACTGGATGGTTCTGATTACAAAGATCACCTCGTAGTTATATCTTGGATGTCCAATAAACAAGCTGAACAGACGAAGGCATGGGCCGCATTCGGGCCTCCCAACGAAGTCACTGACCAAACAAAGGGCCCGAAAATCCGCGCTCAGCTCTTCGATTAAACAGTCCTCCTAACTATCTCCTATGCAGAGCGGCATGGGCTGATACTTCAAGCATATCAAGAATACTGTGCACAACTCATGGAGCACTTGAACGATTTCTTTTGGAATGTAACCGACACACATAACATCTAGCCGAAAAGGAAACTCTGACTTTCGAAATCTATCTGGTCTTCGAGGCCGAGAAGAACACACATCTATGGCGAACCATAGATGATTACATCATGTAATAAGAGGAATAGACGACAGATGGCACATGCCACCATGCTCGGATCAAACCACCATCATGGACGAGATTTACGAAGCGAAGAAACGAATGGAAAATGTGCTGGGGTCTGCACCACTCGTACACGCGGACCGTCCAGGTATCCAAATATCGAAGCATTTTTTATTGCGTTATGGTTTTTTTTTATCTAAATATGCAACATTTAGGACGCCTGTCCAAACTTCTTTTACATTCATTGACTCAAACATGGTTATTACAACTCAGGACAACTAAAATTCTTAACCATACATAACAAATAATAATTGTATTCACATAAGAATGAATTTAACGTATAACACTTGAAGCTCGTTTTTCGATAACTGGCGATAATTTCTCAATTACGTGAGGTACCTTATTCTACCGTATTAATTATATTTATAGTTTTTAAACAGCATTGTTCCTGTTCTAAGTATGTTTAGAATTGAAATTCTCGAGATGATTGGAAATGGAATTCAAATCCTTAGAGTATCCAACACAAGAACAGTAGCTGAAAGCATAAATGGACCAAATCCAGTTGTACGTATCCCCCTGGACCAAATCCCAGCTGTACAATTTCCTTTCGTCCTCGAAATATGAGCGTTGAAGGAAAAGAAGAAAAAATGAAGGGACATATTTCGTATAGTCCAGAAGTTTGGAATTTCGTTATCATAGTTGCATTTAATAAGAAAAGATCTATAGTTCCTAATGGTTTTCATTCCAATTAATACGGTCTATATGAGCTGAGAATTATTGGTTTAAAGTTTAAAGCGACTAGGTAGATAAATGTTGGTTCGTTCGTTCGTTCGTTTGTTCGTTGCTTAATTAACTGCATGGTGGTTGTGACCGCTTAGGACAAGCAATTATGTAAACCATTCTTATCGTCGTATCAAACGAATTGTGCCCAGTACATGTCATGCACTATATATGTATTAAATGAGACCTGTAGTACTTCTGGCTTCTTCTTCTTATTGTAAAACCTATTCGGTGACGTTAGTCTATTACGTGAATGTTCGTTCGTTCGTTCGTTCGTTCGTTCGTTCGTTCGTTCCTTCGTTCTTTAATTAAGTGAATGATGGCTGCGAATGGATAGCATTAGCAATTATGCAAAGCAATTGTTATTATTTACTACCCCTTACATTTTATTGTGTTTTATTGATTAGCTATGCAACTATTACGACACGTTATAATTCATTCTACTGCATTCAGTAAAGTTGAAAACAACGACACAAGAAGTAACTCATAGTAGAGAATCTCACGATATTTTTCGTATTATAATAAGCAAAGGGCAATCGTTCAAAATGACTACGACTGCGAAGCAAAAAGTACAATTTAGCCTACTATAAAATTTATCCCATAGAGAACAAAAGTACTTGCGTTTAAAGTTGCTAAATATAATCATATGAATCACATGAATATCCATGAATACCTATTAATGTATCCATATGTATGGCCATGCACATACATAGATACACGCAGATACACACGTCTTTGTACTGGTCCACATACATTACCTTCTATAACAGAGTTGAAAATTCGAACTAAGACAAGTGAGTTATTTAAACGATTTAAAATCGATCGTATTTAAAACGTGTGACTTATGATGTAGGATTTAAAACAAATTCAAACCGAAGTGTTATTAACTCTAACGGGTTGGATTTTCCGTACTATATTATTTCTTTAACAGCGACCCACATTACTCAATAGGTGATGGCGCTCCGCAACCACATACTCGGCTAACGAAGAGCTCACCTATCATCTTGTAGTTGACAATTTAGTAGCAGGTAGTCCGTGAGGACAAAACGAATCGTGTTTGACACATTAGTAATCTTTTGGCAGTCATTGTATGGTCCAAATATGCATTCAGTCATCTCTGCGGTGAATCATGGAGACGAGTGCTTTGCACATCTTTAAAGGATTAGTCAGCGGCAGACGCTTCAGTGCTTTTCTAAGACAAAAAAGCAGTCACAGATGTACTAATTCCAAAGGGAACCTAGAAATATGGAGCACTTAGTTTTGACAACTTGTTTCTGCATGATGGTCTTTCATTTTGCCTAAATTCAATCTAAAAGCGAAAACAACGTCTCTGGCGAATCCCAAAGGAATGCCGTCCACTGTCGAAAGTGTGTTCCCCATTTCCTATGCGCCTACATTGTTAAAAACTCCTACGAAAATATCGTCTTCACTTACTTTGTGATCCCTCTCAGATCTTTCTGTTGTGACAGTTCTTCCTATAACTCGTTGTTATTCCGACAAAATGTAACTGGTTATGATTTTCTAGCACGTTGTAGTTCTCATTTACACAATGAATGATGCGCCAGCATATTACTATTCATGAAAATCGGCTTTAAGAATCGTCTGGCACTTTTTTTCCATTTAGTTTCTTCTGGACGGTTGTGTGTAAATAGTTATTTTCCTAAGGAAAACAGCAATACAATGGATTACTATGAGGTTTCATTGTAACGGAGTTCATATAAATGAAATGTTCTGAGTGTTTTCTTTAGAGATTCAATGATGATATATGTGCATAGATGCTCCCGTTCAAATATCCATAAACACATACACACATACACACACCACACAAACGCAAACACACATACATGCATACATTCATATATATATATATATATATATATATATATATTATATATTATATATATATATATATAATATAATATATATATATATATATATATATATATATATATATATATATATATATATATATATATATATATATATATATATATATGAACACACACGTATACATATACATACACACATACCTACACAAACACATACACACACATACACACACATAAATACATACACACACCACACACAAACGAACAACCAAAAACACACCGGGGCATGCTCACACAAACACTATGGCCCATTTTTTTTACCGACTTTTTTTCCAAAGACGAGTAATGGAATAACCTACGCTTCCCCATTTCGCATCTGTCTCAGCCCATACAAGCCTCACGAGGTTGGCCTCAAACATATACTCCATTAACAACGCCGTGTGGTGTGATCGATATATGTTTGTTTTTCTATAGACTTCTCGTACTATTTTTTAGATTGTTGTTGCTTGTATGCTTTTTCGTTACCTCAGTACTATAGAAATGTGAACCTATAAAGACCGCACCGCAGAGCGTTTCTCTGATGTGCTCAAGAATGAAGTGTGTGTGTGCACAAACGCTATGGGGAGTCCCGTTTGCAATGGCAACACTATCGATCTCTCCGAGTTGAAACGGACATCGAGGACAGCGTTGCACATTAAGATTGACTAAGGCAGCGCTTGTTTCGTTTGGGAATCGCTTAAAGGAGTTCCTAGTTCTTAAGTCCTTACCTCGTAATTACATATCTTACATCATTGCATCGCTTATTTTCTTCTATATTTCTCGTCAATCGCTTCTACTTTTTTCATTATTCATGAGCTTCATCGAGCGTTTTCATCAAAAGCGTCCATAATTTATGTGCTGATATCGTACATTAAATTACTGCTTCTATTTTTTGTAAGGTGGATGTTGATAAGTAAAGCGAGGTTTTCTAAACGCTAATAGTCTGGCTTATACTTTTGTCTTCATTCACTTCTTCTATTTTTCAAGTAATATAGCCTCTAAATCTCAACGTGCTTCAGTTTATTTGAACTACTGTTGTCTACGCGAAGTTAAACATACTGTTTTCTTCGTGTACGTTAGGTTTTCGACGAAATCTCTAGATCCAGCACTTCTTGAAGACGGAGCTGCTGGAGGTCAGCAATTTGGTTCACGTCGTAGACCCACAGTCTTTATCAGCAGTTCTTCTGGATGTTGTTCTGAGGTAGAAATGCAAAAGAAGAGAAATGTAAACACTGGCACGTGCTTTCTTATCGATGGGTGCATGATCGTACTGAAAGCATGCTATTGAATGCTGCCGAATTTTTCCGTTCACTCAACTTCTCTGAGCATTTCGTAACTGTTGAGTACCGACGATGGTCGTCACCAGTTGGAGTAAAGTCTCATCATTCGGCTTCTTAGTGGACTGAAATCCATGGCTCATTCACATACTATACATTGGTCGCAGTTGGTCCTAATTTAGGCGGTTTAGTGATTGAAAGCGCTTAAACCATCTGGACATAGTAGATGGAAAGATGAATAACGTCAGCTTTGAACGACCGGACACATATGTTTTGGAGATGCAATCTGATTGAGTTCCAGGATGAAACTCGTTGTTAATGACGGTGGATCGCGGTGTCTGTGGAATGACTAGCAGTCGTCATTGCTGTGTGCTGTATTTCCTAGCATTCAACAAGAACATTCTATATAATACCATAAAAATTGGCTTTCATTAAACCTCAATAACAATAATCAGTGGTTTTCTGTGTTGAACTGGGTCGAGGTTGATATGGCAAGCAAAAACTTTTATTCGGCTATTCAATCATATAGGAAGTTATTGATTACAGATAGTGCCGTCGTAGTTATGAAGCAGTAGCTTTGACAAATAGTGTAGATGAAGAACAGTCAGGGAAATGTGGAGAGTTTGAGAATAAGCGAATAACACGGAGACCACCCCTGTTTATCAGTTTTCTATACAAAAATCGCTTTAGTCACTTTTAGTTATCGGGTTACACAGCATTCATTTCCTTCGATTTTAAGGAGAAAAAAGGATAAGTAAGCGCTATTTGAGCGGTGGGATTAATTTTATTGATTTTGTTTTCCTTCAGGAGTTTTGGTATGGAATATGCGTTTGTCATTTCTTGTGGAATATTGCATCTTTCGGGACTGTTGAGTAGTAAATTTCACATGTGTGAAGATCTTAAGCTATTACCTTGAATTTTAAAAAGCTTATATAATAAATATGCTATCCGGCATTTAGAAAAGGACATTAGAGAACCAGAAAGTGACTTACGTTAACAGTATTGAAGTGAGACGTTCATAATACACTTATTATTCAGAGGAGAAAGAAAAATGAGAATGAAAGGAAAGTTGATTAGTTTTTTCTTCTCATTACTTTCCTTTCAGACTCATTTCCATTATTTTGTTACTCTGTTACGAAATATGAGTAATGATGAGGAGGTGAAGCCGTCGCTTCTCCTCGTAATTTCTCTTCTTCTCATATCTCTTTCTCATATTTGCAATCATAACTGACTAAAGTAATTAATGAGTTACTCGCACTAGTTTATAGTCTTCTTCTTCTGTTTAGAGCAGTTATTTGTGAGTCTAAACGACAGTAATGTTGTATATGTTTGAATTAGGAGGATTAAATGCTGAAAGAAAGACGGAACTAAAAGTGAAGAATGACTGATCCTAGTCATAAGATTGGAATTCCTATTGTCATACGGTTTGCAGTACTTTATGCTTTAGTATTCCAGCTGTTTTTTTTACATTCTTTCTTGTCATATCGCAATCAGATCTCAGTCATATACGTTGTTGTTCCAGCGCTTCGTCATGCTTTCCCGGACTTATCTTAATCGTTCTTTTGGAATTTCTCATTTTTTTATGTTCGATCTTGTTTCATTAAAGTCGTCGTGCGAATCATTTCCATCCAACTCATTTTACCTTCACTAGTAGTTCTAGTGGTTCGATCCTACAACCAGCGGTTAGTTCTGAGATTACGCCAGGGTCGGCCAGTTGGTACAGTACTTATCTTTGATGGTAGGAAACGCTAAATGAATACATAGATAGGCTATTTCAAGTCGTAATACGGGCCATATAACTTAAGGGACATCGATCGAACTCTGTCCGACAGACTCAGAGTGACAGAGACCACCTTCCATTTCCTTAACATCGATTAGTTCAGAGTCATATCTTGTTATCGATAGAAAGACCTATTTATCTCTATCACTTTCAATTTTAAAGCCGCCTTAGAACTTTAATGATAACTAAATTCATAGGTCACTCGATATAAAACCATCATTTCTTCATGAGAAAGATCTATTCCTTCATATCTACGAATTTACACGAATCTCAAGTGCTGCATCACGGGAATTATGGACATAAATGGAAGTGGTTTTCTTACGTCCGTTAACGTATTCGAAACCTGTCTTCTCGAAGCTAACATCTGCAGCTTCCATATTTGTTTGTGTTTTCTCAAGAATCGTCGTTGATTGGAAAACGAACGACGCTCGTACAGCGGCAGTCATCCAAAGAATCGTAGTTGCATAAGCATTTATGGTACTTGAGTTTGGAAATGGAACCGTTCTATGTAAGTTACTTTGAACCACTTGCTCCTTATGTTCGGCAACTTGAGTAGACATCAACGAGCGACATTCATCACACAGCAAATCTTCTGTGTCCTTTCCTTATCATGAAAAATTTACAGATTAACTAATCAGCTGTAGTGAGTTAAAGTCGTGAATATTTCGTGATACGTAGTGGCACGATGAGAACAACATATCGGAGTCGCATGATAGAATCGGATTAATTCATTTATGAAGGTATTTTTAGTAAATAAGGAGATATTAGACTTGTTTTTAATTCTGTCTGTTGCGGGCGCGTTGCTTGAAGAAAGAGCTGCGTTAGTGGTCGCTTTTCCTGGTAGTGCTCAGTGCTCCGCAGTATTTCTAACGTTCTCACTTTCATTTCATTCGTTCTATTTTTGTTCTCATTACGTCATTCTTTTTCCATTAGCTGATTGAACAGAATCCACTAAGAATTTGGCATTAGAATTAATTTAGGAGTTTAGAATAGAAATTTCACTTAAACCCTTTCATAGAACGGCAAGCAGCATTATACAGTACACCCACTCCTTTCCAAACTCTTTTCAAACTTCCATTTCTTCGGATATTCGGACGAATTTAATTCTTACACGGCGACTTGACCTCTGTAGGTGTCATGCAGTGCGAAAATAATAGCGATTTTCAACCGTAAATCGATAAATCTCGATCCATATAAAGTTTTACGGATTGTGATGAAAACAGTTAGAATCTACGGATTTTTGTCGAAAGATATAGGTTCCCGCAATCTGTCAGGAACAACCTGTGGTGTTCTGGAGGGACTACACGACATGTGTTGTTCCTTGCAGTTTTTTTCTTCAGGGCTTATATTTCGAGCTTGAAAGCAAACGAACAAACGGGACTTCGTCTAGCAGCCCCCAATGATGTTGTTTAATCAATTTTTCATGTTTGCAGTTGTCAGTCTTGCGTTGGAAATTCTGAACCTTCTTTAAATTTCCTTTTCCATTTTTCTAGTAAACATTATTTTAAACGTAATGAAATCTGAAAGCAGACCGTGTGGAGTGGAAGTCATATATATATATATATATATATATATATATATATATATATATATATATATATATATATATATATATATATATATATATATATATATATATATATATATATATACGACTTTGAACGACGACAATGCATAATCCCTTCTATGAATCGTTTTTAAAGTTTTGAACATCTGAAGGAATTTATTGATCGGGAAACTTTCGTCATTTTTCTGAAGAAAACCCAGCTTCATTGCGAAAGAGTGAAAATTTTTTTATATGAAAATAACCGTGCTTGTCCACATATCGTCTTTTTATAATGTCTTAAAACTTAAAGTTCGTTGTGGTTTGAAGCCACTTATATTTTTAATGCATTTCTCTTAAATACTTGAGGAAATCTGCGGTAATTTTGGAGCTATTTCTTGATCATTTGTTCACATTAGAGGCGCGTGTGGCGCCGTGGTCGGAGGCGCCTCCCGCAACACACACGTGTGTTCGATCTCCACGCCCACAGCTCACCAAGCCTTTCATCCCTACGGGGTCGGTAAATTGGTACCAGACTTCTCTGGGAGGATAGCAGCACTTGCTCGATACATTGGTAGGCCACTGCGAGTTATTGTAAAGGCCAGATATGCATTCAATCACCTCCAAACGATGCTTAATGAATTCGAATGCATGGCGAATCCGTCAGGGATTGATCAACGCCAAGAGCTTTATTGTTTTATTTATTCACCTTAGTGTACATTTCCTTGTATTTATTCGTGAATTTTTCCACATTAATTTGCAAATGATTGTCAGCTATTAGTAAGTAATTAAGTGTATGTTATGGGTTATTTTATTTTCAGATTCGTTGAGAAAAGACGTGCACAAAAATGACAGAGGGACTTCAGGTATTGTTTTTCCCTTCGCCACCTAAGAAACCAGTATACTATCGTAGCAGGTCAATACTAATCAATACTCGCTTGTGTAAGTAATAAGTTGGTAAGGCTAGATGAAGTCCTTCCGATATTTCGCTTTTAAAGCTTTTAAAGCAAAGAACTCACTACGGTAAGGGAACATCGACCAGTCGATTTTGGTGTTTTATTTTTAGTGGAACCTAAGCTTTTTTTTGAAAACATAGTCATATGATTTTCCGTTCATTTTTTGTTCTAATTCATTCCGTTATAATAAATAAGTCCGCGTTATGAAAGTATGAAGTGGAAGGTTGAAAAAAAAGTACAGATGAAAAGATATAAGATTGTAAATATCTTTCCTTTTTATTAGATGGTTGCTGTGCAAACGCACAATTGCGGAGTTCTGCACGTGTATATTCAAGGAACGATGGATCGTAATGGAAAGACTATTGTTCTCACTTGTCATGACGTTGGAACAAATTGTAAGACATTGCACTTTACGATATTGATTTATCGACTAGGAATTCTCACTACCGACTTTTTTTAACCTTGGCATTGATCCAATAATTCGTCGCACTCTTGTTGAGCAAAAAACGAGGCGTTACTTTATTCTTTATTAACTGAAAAGCCTATGTTTCGGCGGATTCCGACTTCCTCAGAGCCTGGAGAGGTAAAGTTGAGTGCGATGTACAAACGTTAAAAATTCGCTGGCATTCTGGGTTAATTCCAAGAATCCGAAAATGAACCGCAAGGAAAAATGCCTCATAATCACGCGTGATATTGGACAGTATTTAAGATTGATATTCTAATGTGAGAGGCACATTACGCTTTCATGTGACACTGTGTGATTGGTCTCCACGTGACGTATTCAGTGGAGGGCTCATAGAGAGCGGTGATTGTGCGAAGAAGCTTTTTCTGTGTTCAGTGTGTTGCAATCTTGGTTTAGCATTTTCTCTGTTTGGTTGTGGAGCTGTTTGGCTGGGTCGATTGCGGTCAACTTGACTTTTCCAGGCTCTGAGGAAGGCGAAATCTGCCGAAACGTCAGCTTTTTCGCCAATAAACAATAAAGTAACATCTCCATGAGCAGTCATCAGTAGTAAATTGTTTACAATTAATCGGCTAGGCGTCAGGTTTTGACACTTATTGGATTTGTCTTGGCACGTAGTAATGACGATGACTGGTGTCGATTGAATGTCTAAGAAGGATGATTTTAGCATTTGGAAAAAATTGTGAAGATTATACCTCAAGTAGTATTCATAGTTATTTATAGTATATAACCCTAAATCACACATTCTACAGATCTCACCACTTTTTTGAATTTTATTCTTTTTCCTTGCATGCATCCTCTACAAAGACTTTGAATCCTTTCGTGTGTATTTGGCTGCTGCTTGGCAATTTCGGGCCTCTTTCTGAATTCTGATCGAATGGATCCCTCGTGGAACCTCAGGATAGCCGTGCTAAAGCGTTCCCAGGTTTTCATCACAGGAAGTCGCCAATCCTTGTTAATTTGAAGGAATGAGCTGATCACGGACGAGCCTCTGCAACCTAGGACTAGGGGCTGAACGAGAAAATCTGGAATAATAATGTTTACTTTTTATTTTCTGCCTACTGAAATTTTCACGGCAGAGTATTTTGCGAAATACAACCACAACGATGCTGAGGTATTTGCAAAATTCCGGACCTGCAAGTGTCTGCGGTGAGGTGCGAATGCGCTATTAACCTTTCCGGGAGCTAACGCGTTCACCACCACACCATGCACATACTTGGTTTCGCCTGTCTCTCAGCTAGTTCTATCGATCATCAGCAATGGTGGTGAACGCGTTAGATCCCGGAAAGGGTAATAGCGCGTTCGTTCCCACCGCAGACACCTGCGGTCCAGAGTTTTGCAAATATCTCAGCATCGTTATGGTTGTATTTCGCATAATACCCTGCCGTGAAAATTTCAGTAGGCAGAAAATAAAAAGCATACATTGTGATTTCACCTACAGCCTCAGCTTAACTGGGTTCATTGCCGATTTGAGCTCCCCAGATCAATCCCGTTTACGGGTGATTGCTGATGACACTGATCGATAGAACTATTTGAAAGACAGGCGAAACGAAGGACCAGCATGGTGTGGTGGTGAAGGCGTGAGACCCCGGAAAGGGTAATCGCCCGTTCGTCCCCCATCGCAGACACCTGTGATCCGGAGTGAAATAATAGATTAATAACTAGTTTGTGCCCTGAAGTTTTAAGGTAAATGAAATGTGATAACAACGAATAGAACTATAGGGATGCAGGAATATGAGCAAAACTTGGGCTTTCAGTTGGGCTTTGAACCGATGGTTAGCCTTATTGGATGCTGAAATGCTACCCGTTACACGGTCCGAGGGCCTTGCTTTTCCTTTCTCAGCGTTAACTGGCTTCAATGCCGATTTATGCTCCGCAGATCATTCCCGTTGATGGGTGAAATGTTGTTAAGGTAAAAAAAGCATCGATCAGAGAAAGACAAACCAGGAGCTTCGATTAGTGAATGTATTGCACGCTTAATGAGTAAAGAAATAGAAAGAAAAGAAAACGGTGGAAAAGAAGCATGGAAATTAAAAATTAGATGATGTTACTCTTTCTAGACAAGACGTTTGTTCGATTCGTCAATCATCCATCAATGGCTGATGTGAAGAATAAATCCATCTTTCTTCATGTCTGTGTACCTGGACAGGAGGACAATGCAGCTGACTACATTGGAGAGTATGTTCTAGTCCTACTTAAACGCTAATTTCAGATGTTTTAAAATTTTGATTGGTGGGTTTTATTACTATTGTAAATACCGCTGACAATGTTTTAGTATCTTTACCACTTGGGTCCAATCCTATATAGAACATGCTTGACCATCTAAGCATTTAATTAAGTCCATTCTTTATCGATTTCAATTGCAGTTTTCCTACGCTTGATAACATTGCGGAGGATTTGACGTGTGTACTGGACAAATTCGAAGTGAAAGTAAGAACACCTTTAAGATTTATTTTCACAGTTGCTCACTACTTTTCCACAAAAACCTTGAAAAGTCAAAAATAAGACTTAGGTTAATAAATCAGCTCATATTGTGATTTCTATATAAGCTTGTTCTTCTGTAAGTTCTGTTTTCCCTCTTTATTGTAATTAACTAGAAACATGAGAAGCATTGGATTTTTTCTGGTAGTGCTTGGTCGCTCTTGTTATATAGGGTTTTTCTAACAATGTATGCTTTTCTTTTTCGTCTTCTTTGTCTTACATTTTTTTTTCTTCCACTTTACTCATTCTATGTTCTTTTTTTCTCTATCGAACGGTGCAATGACCCTCCCCACTTCACTACTTCGACGAGGCCAACGAAATCAACCTAACAATTCAGTCGGGAGTAGGTCATCGTTTGTTAGCAAGCTCGTCATTGAAGAATTGAGAGCAATGAAACATTGTTTCTTCATCGTCTTTGCTTATTCTGCATGTAAAAGCTGATTCTCGTGATTTTAAAGTGTTTATGAATAGACCAAAATTGAAGCTGTCAGTTGAAATTCATTGGAAAGCCATCAGAAACTACCTGGCCTTATTGTGTACCTAAACTTTGCTTTTACTGGGAATGGAATGAGATTGTAAAGGGTACCACGTGTAGCACTCTACTTCATCATTATGACTAATTTGTTATCCTCCTGTATTCGCAGTTGATAAATAAATAACTAAATTGTTTAACTAAATATACAAATGTCACGAATAATTTGAACGTCCACAGTGATGCTGAGATATCTGCAAAACTCAGGCACTAGGCCAAATTGAACGTCATTCTTGAAGCTACGTTAGAAATACTGAATGAACAGAAACTTTAGGATAAATTTAGTGTGTATTTAATGAGAATGTTTTTTAAGTCGTGTATCCTGTTCGGTGAAGGAGCTGGCGCAAACATCTTGTGCCGATTTGCGGTGCGTCTTTTTTTGTATATAATAGAAATACAATGGATCGATAAACACATAGTTTAGTTGCAGATTGGTGTATAGTTGCAAAATAGTATCGCAACTGAAAAACTTTCAACGCTTTACTGTTTCGTCATGTCTGGTAGTGTTCCTGAGGATTGAATTGCTACATGCAGCTAACATGTTAACTTCCCGTCCCTCTCTCCCATCCTACCGTATTGTTTCGTTAGCTGAGAACGGATGGGAGGTTTCCATCCGGAAGGCCAGCTAAGGGCAAATGAATTCTAGGAATCACTGCCATGCATACTTATAGCCACTGGCTGGCATGTTGGTGACAATCTGGGAATGCCACAGCAGCATGGTTTTCGTGGCTTCAGGGAAAGAAAATCTTTTTTCAACCAGGAATTTATCAGCAAAATGCAAATTTTGCCCAATGATTCTTGAGAAATCATCGTGACAAAGTATTTAAGTATTTACCAAAAGAAAAAAAGAAGAAAAACACATCCGTGTATAGTTAGTTTTATTGCCATCAGAGAGAATGCTTGTCTATTTCAGATGGAGAATTCAAACAGAATTCTCGGCATAATTTTGGTTCATTGCACATCAACAACAGCTGGTATTTTTGAATACTGCAAGGACAAAGTGAGTTATTGTCTAGAATGCCGATGTTCAGGATGAAATATTGCTGTTTCGTTACCGAGATAATTCAGGTAATCAACATGCGTTTGGAGAATGACATAATGACGGACGGTGCATGGGAATACCTTGTCACTCATAAATTTGGCACTGTAAGTTCTTTTCTTTTTTCAGCTTTTCTTTCCACTATAAACTTTTGCTATTATCGATTATCGAGAATCTCTAATCGATAGATTGAGAATGTTAGTAACTTGCGTATGAAATAGTTTGCCGTTACGATTTGAATTAAACGATTCTTTATGATTTTTTTTATATGTCATGTGAATAACGATAGAATTTTGATTTGTGATGAAGAGTTGACAATGTGAAATCACTAATTCGATTTTCTTTAACGAGCGAATTCAGGCCGTCGACGTAAGTTTTCTTTTCCGTTCGCATATCTGCTAATAGTTTTGTGTTCATTCAAGTTATTTTTAAGTAATGATCAAGTGCTTATCACTAATCTGATAACGTTTGCATGAGTATTGTTTGAATTGATAATTTCTGGTTATGTCTGACATAGATCCATAGTGCCTGATTATCAAGTCCAACGTGGTAGTGGCACGTGTTAGTGGCACGTTCTTGAATTTAGTGTTGTTAAGATTCGCATGACTTCTTTCTTATAGTTTGAAATGCTTGTTGAATTCTGATTGTGATGATTACATTGAAGATGGCACCCACACTGAGTTTTTTCTTTCACAACTAACATTAGGTGAGTAAGTAATCATTAACATACTTACAGTCAGGTCAGACGTTTGATGTGCGGCGTACACGGTGCGGAAATTATGCCAAACGAGTTTACAGTTTACGGTTGCAAGAAATTTGATTAAAAGTGGGAAAAACAAAGTTGAAACAGAATATTTTCAAGAGCGGGGCCTAGTTTTACCATGAAATTCGTTCTGGTCGTGTATTATAACAGCTGTTGCTTTTTCTTCTAAGAATTTTTGAGGTAGAACTATCGTGGGTGCTGTCTTTTAAGTGGTAACACTTCTTACCTTAATAATTTACTTTGCCAATGTGGTTACCCTTACTGTCGCTATCCGACTTACCAGAAATTGCTTGCATTTCTTTTATTTGTTTCTGTATTTGTTTTTTGTACGATTATGTTTTCAGGTAAGTAAGAAGGATAGGCAAATGTATGTGGATCAATTGAAGCACACTCTCAATCCACGTAATCTTAGCAAATATTTGCTGGCCTTCACTAAGAGAACAGATTTGTCTTCATCGATCGGCACTAAACTTGACAAGTACTATATGCTATGGGTTTTTGCTATTGATTTAAACCAAAGAAAAACCAGTATCGAATAGAAATCTTTGATCGATAACGTTACGTTCTTGTGTTGAACTCTACTGTGATATTTCTGTAAAGTGAAAGAAGAATTTTAAGAAATTTCTAATGATGTATCCATTTAGTGTGGATACTCTACTGGTTTCTGGATCAAGAGCATCACATCTGCATACTGTCTACAGTACTCAGAAGAGTATGAATCGACGTAAAACCACTCTACTTATCGTTGACAATGTTGCAGATGTTCTTCAGGAAGCTGTATGGATTCTTTCCTTCTTTCTTTCTTTCTTTCTTTTTTTTCCTTCCTTTTTCCTCGCTGTACTTCAACTAAACATCTCTGGGTTGGATTTTAGCCGGATAAAATGGCTCGATCATTCATACTTTTGTGCAAAGGATGTGGTGTTTTGTCTGGTGTCGCGATACCTGGAATGGAACGACAACGGACTCTTAGCAGGTATGAGTATTTGAATTAGCTGTTGTTTACTCGAAGGAAAAAAGAAACGTTCCAGTCATCGAACAACGAACAGTTGTAGATTAGATAAAATTCATGTTCTTGTGACTTTTCAAATTCTCGGCTCTTTATACTTCAATAGCATCATCATTGCTCGCCACTTTCGCTTGCCAACTTTGCTGTCATTGTGGAACCCATCAAAACAGAAACTGTCATCTCAGTTTCTTTTTAGCTTAAACAGTTGATGAGTTAAGCTCTCACGTCAAACAAAATAGAAGAATGATGCGTGTTCTTCCTACGTTTACGTTTTTCCTTCGAGCTCTTTACTGAATCCTGAACTAACTCTATTACACATTAATGTTTGTATGCCGTACCGCCGGTTTAAGTCGATTCGTGTTCTTTTAATTGTAAAGCATATATAGGTTATGTTATATGTAGAGCATATTGATCAGTTCTTAGTCAGTTATGATTATAAAGTTGTACTCAGTAAAGTCACCTGTAGTATTTCTTCAAATCAGATGAGATGATGGTAATAGTGTTCTGCTACATAGGGATCTCGTTTGGGCTTGTAGTTAGTGATCGATACACTGAGGGGTTGCTTGCCGGGTTCCGGATTAAATAGGAGCTTTTTTGTTGGATGGGACTTCGGATAACTTCCGATGTACTTCCTCTCACTTGATTGCAAGGCTTTTAGCCTTAGTGATGTGCATGACACCATTTGCATACAAATGGGGACACTCACGCGTGTATATACGAAGAATGTGTACACGGAATGTACATGTTAATCTGCTGAGCAAAGAGAAAGTAGTCCTCCCATTGATGCTTCTTCTTTTCGGGCGAAGCAGATAGTCTTTAATCTACATTTGTCACTCAACTGATGGACATATTATGTGTTGTATATATATATATATATATATATATATATATATATATATATATATATATATATATATAAACATGTATTAATATATATATATATATACATACTTGTATATATATATATATTTATGTATGTATAACTGGTGCATTGCTGTGTTGGGAAAATTTTTCTCTGGGCTGATGAGATGTCAGTGACAAAGAGCTGGTAGATCGTCGTCACAGGCAGACATTATGTGTCTGGATTGGAGAGAAATGTTCCACTTCATAATTAAGTTTCTTCCTTGGTAATTTCTTCAATTGATTTTCTCTTAACTGGGGGCTTCCGTATACAACCGTTGAGCGTCTTGTGAGAGATGAACGCCATTGTCATCCCACGTTGTGAGGTGATAGACTCTTCTAGTAGTAATATGAATTTAGGGATGTAAGTCGCTGATATCGTGAAACAGAAAGAAGCGAAAGAATCGAGAAGACTTTGCATATATTTGTTTATGTTTGAGAAGACTTCATGAAATGTATTGCACTGTTCGTAGAGCTATTTCAACAAGACTGTTGCGTTTTAAGACCATATCACCTCACCTATAACTGCAACGATAACTCTGTGAGTAGTTATTCTTTTATTTCAGCTCTATGGAAGAGGCCGATCGTCCACGTCGTCTATCTGTCACTCAATCGAGTATACCAACAGAGCCGTCGAATTAAGTTCACTGTTTGTTCTCTGTCCTTTGCATAGAAACAGTGCACATTGTCCGCGATTTCGTACCGTATTCAACACATGACGTCATCACATCGCATACTTATCACTTGAATTGAGAACACTGACACCGATCGCCTCGATTTTAATGTTTTACTGTATGTATTCGCGAAAGTTTGAGTGAGAGATTCGTTGTGAAAGTGCTTTTTTTCTCGTACTCCATCACTCACATTATCTTCTCGTATTTTCAAAGGTGTATAAAGATGACCGATTTCATTGATTTCTAATCGCACTGTCAGAAATTACCAACATTATCATCGGCATTCTGTTTTCAGAGTTTGTTGACAACATCAACTCTATAGTGTAGATATAAAACTCACTAAAGTCCTCAAAAGCTGCTTTTGCTTCGACAAAATCAGTAGAGAGTCAGCGGCACGGATAGAGTGGGAAGAAAAAACAAGGAATAAAAATTGCAAAAAATCTGGTAGAAGGTGGTTTGTTTGCCTAATGAGAAATGTAGGAGACTACGTGTAAACTGGAGAAATGACGTGATTTTTACGTGGAGCTATTGACTATGTGAGAACAGCTGTCTCAGAAGTATTCATTTCAATGAACGAGTTGAAAAAAAGAAGATGGATGTCAAGTTCTTAGAGTATTCTATTCCTGTTGTCTGACTTGACAAAGTTTGATGAAAACTTGAATATATTATACACATATACATCTAGGGAAGGCTGAGTGTGGCGCAGTGGTCGGAGGTGCCGTGCAACACACTGTGGAATCGATCCCAGCCCACATGGGCCGCCAAGCCTTCCATCTCTCCGGGTTGGGTGAATTGGTACCAGACTTGTCTGGGAGGATAACAGCACTGGCTCGATACATCGATGAGCCACCGCGAGTTATTGTAAAGAGCAGATATCCATTCAATCACCTCCAAACGATGCTTAATGAAGTCTAATGCATGGCACATCTCTCAGGGTTTGATCAACGCTGAGAGCTTTATCCTTTTTATTTTTATATAGGCACTGATCGACTATATGTTTTACATTACCAATGTTGGTTCAGGATTATGTATGACATCGTTTAAAAATCGAATCTTTTTTCCACTGACTGGCATGAAAGCTTTGATTCTTTATAGTAATGGTAAGAAATCTTGTATACATTCCGTGCTAGACATATGCTGGGCGACCACTGAACAATCTTTTTTAAAAATGAAAAATGAAAAAAAACGACTGGAGAAAACAGAGGATTACACACTTCCATTTTTCTTGTTGTGCATTCTTTGAGCTCTTATGGCTTCATTACATTACAGACAGATATTGTTAACAGAGTTTTCGATCAAAAACAAGTTGAGGACTCGGAATTCAGTGGGAAAAATCTGAACAAACTAAATAATCCTCGATAAAATGCACACATGTGTCAGAATATGTGACATATCCAGTTCAGTAGTAGCAATTAGATCAAATAGAAACAAATGCTTAATAAATAGCATAAGGTGACATGGTCAACCATACTCGTCTTGACACACTTAGCTGTATTGAGTGGGAATTTTGATTTACAGAGACGTCCGGACACCCCAACGCCTGGCAGTGCACCCCTATAGTGGTTAAAGGTTTTCCTCCCGATCAACACCGAAATATTGTTGTTTATGGGTGATATAGCGATACGAGCGTAGCACCACCGTCAAAAACCACACTTCTAATGCGACCAAAGCAAGTGAGCACAATATCTCGACTACAATCAGCATCTCTTCCTCTAGAACATGAAACGATTTTTCCTTTAACGTTTAACAGAATCTTAAACGTAATGCGAATGATGGCAAAACGATAAGAATGGGTATTGATCGGCTTTGAGCTCAACACGTGAATATCGCATACCAGACAAATAACGGATATCGTTGTTAAAAATTTATAGGAATATAGTAACAAACCAATGGTTTTGTAGCCGTTATGATCGGCATCGTCGAGAATTCCGGCCTTTAATCCCATTATTAAGGCAAGAAAAAGTATGAATAGAAGACTTATGGCAACCACCTAGAATTAAGAACGTTGTTTGTTTGTAAAAAAAACGTGTCAAATCATCCTAATATTAACAATGTATGGAAACTCTTTGCCTATATTAATAATGTATTTAATATCCCCTGATGAATTCACTTGAACTTGAATACTATCGTTATTGATTACTGACCGGAGAACGATTACGATTCCAGGTGAGGGCCACTTTTCGAGAAACGGTTTGTAACTATTACTTATTATATCTCTTTCTATCTCAAACGGGGCGCGTGTAGCGCATTGGTTACAGGCGCCGTAGAATACACGTGTACTCGATCCCGCGCCCTAGACTCACCAAACTTTCCATCTCTAAAATGTCAGCAAACTGATAGAACACCAGCCTGAGAAGATGGCAGCAAAGACTCGATGCATCGATTGGCCATAGTGAGTCATTGTATAGGCCAAATATTCATTCAGTCACCTCAAACGATGCTTAATGAAGTCGAATGCATGGTGCATCCCTCAGAGATTGATAAACGCATAGAGCTTTCTCTTTTACATTTCATATATCACATACTACGCTGATTCTAGTACTTCGTTCATTTTATTCATTATCCCTCATCAGTCACCTTTTTGTATTTGCTTTGGGTTTGTCGCCATCTGAAGACTGTGCTTTCTATAGAAAAGTTGCTGAATGCTTGGTTAGTTAGGCTTTACTGTAGTTCTGCGGTAAACCTACTAGAGTATTCCCAGGCCTTTACTACAGGCAGCCAATGGCCCTTTTTGCTAGGAAGAAACGCTTCCTGAACAAGTCTAGTGAGGCTTCACGGACTCCATAATGATAAAATACATGATTGTCCAGTTCGGTGTCAAACTAGAGACTATACGTGAGACGCGCAGCATGTTTAAGTATTGCGTCTTTGATGCCAAAAATATCCAGTTTCAACTTTTTTAGTAAACCTATTTATTTGGGTTAGGGACGAATAGAAAACCTGGCAATATTTGATCTTCCATTTAACTCAACTATATCGACTAAATCTTAGCAACTCCAACATTGCTGGACCTTCAAGGTACCTGTTCTACCTGTTGCTATCGATCTAACTGAGGACTTCACACATGATATCTTAGCTGTATTGATGAGCAGTCGCGAGGAGATTATTACACTAGTTAGTTATTCACAGCAGCCGACATCTTGGCGAATGAGCCTTCATCAGAGCCTGGAAATGCCAAATTGACATCTAATCTATTCAGACAAACATTTTCATAACCCAGCCAGAAAAAAACTTGGTACATCAATTTCATTCGCATAGTAAACAGCCTTTTTTTAAACACTAACGATTCCGATGTTTTCGATTCCTGTGCGAGGATAGTGATTTTTTACTTCAATATCTTCTCCGTAATGTCTCTGTGTCCTACGCATGTCTAGTGGAGTGCTCTGTTTGACCTTCAGTTTTCCAACTAAGTGCTCCTTTATTCGGACACATAGTGGTCTACCAGTTTCTAGAAGTATTAGTGTCTTCACAAACTCTAGAAGAAATTGGTCATAGCGTACCCGAATTTACGCAGCCGCCCTCTCTACCGCTGGGTAAATTATGCTATATTGTGTTACACACAGATGGCCTTAGGGGGGAGGATTACGAACTAGCTGACGTTGTAGAGTGACTAGTAGTGTTTCGATCACTGTTACCGAATTCTTTAAACTGGCCTCTTTTTAAGCAACGTTTTATAGCTGCAACCATTTCGTTAGAAATGAAGAGTAGGGTAATGGGGACCTTGTTTTCACTAGAATTATCGTTCGGGAGCGTGGTTTCGTCTGGACACCTTTCCCGTGAAGCCATCACATCGTGGACATTGGAAATGGCTATTTTTTCGCTCCGGTTTTAAGCAATCTTCATTCTGCTATCTTTCTGTGCACACACTGGTGGCTCTTCGGATCATGTTTCTCGCAAGCGCCCTTTATGAACCAGTATGTTTTTGTTATGTGGCTTCTGGTACCACTGAGCGATACAACCGTTTTTTGATAGGTTATTGTGCACGTTCGGAAACAGGAGCCAGTCCTTCCTTGGTTTCCCTCGAATGAAAATTATGTACTCTGACTGTTCGTCTAGCAATTCAAAATATTTGCCCGTCTACTCTTGCATTGAGCAGATGAAAAAGCAGTCGTCGATGTACTTACTTACAGTAGAGTAGAGCCAATGATCGATTCCTGGTGCTTGCACCTTAGACAAAAAAGCATACCATTTCTGTGAAATACTTCCCGGATCATCTAAAAATTGAGCATTTGATGCATTCCTTTAAAGAGGCTGAATCCTGCTGAATCAAGCCATGATGTCATACATGTCTATTTTGCCTTAATGTTGTATAAGGAGCTCGAGGATGACTTGTAGTGCGGAGTCATTCGGCATGTTACTATAAAAGCCAGGAACGTTTAGGGACTCTATAATATACGCGCTGTTAGAAGGCGCGTTACACAGACGATCCAAGAATGTCTGGGTATTTATGCGATGAGCTGGTATGTGTTTCAGCAACTGGATGATTATACAACTTAGATTTATAAACCAAGCTATTCTATTCTTGGACCCTACTCCACAACTGATGATTGATCTACCCTTAAAGGATGAGGGTCGGAAGGCGACATTACTGGATATTATAGTAAGTCTTAACCATTTTTTATTTACTGGCTACTATAATTTTTAATGGCAGGGTATCATGTGAAATACAACTAAGATAATGCTGAGATACTGGTAAAACTTCGGACCGAAGGTGTCTGCGGTAGGGAACGAACGCGCTGTTGTTCTTTCCGGGGAGTAACGCGTTCACCACCACATCATGCGGGTCATTCGTTTCACCTGTCTCTCAGCTAGTTCCATTGATCGGCGCCGTCAACAATCACGCGTCAACGGAACTGATCTAGGGAGCCCAAATCGGCAACGAGCCTAGTTAAGATGAGCTGAAGTCGAAATCACAGTCTTAACCATTGGCGAAACGAAGGACCCGCATGGTGTGGTGTTGAACGCGTTACTCCCTGGAAAGGACAATAACAATCTTAGGTGTTTTGGTAAGTAAGCATAAGAGAGGCATATTAGTAATCCAATTGTATTGGATGGCCTCTAACTGATGGATTTAAACCTTTTGCATTCGCCACTTTGACCCATTCTGTGTTCAATTTTCGCTACTGACATTTGAATTCCCTTTCAGATGATGAGCGATAAAGAGAAGTACCTTGAGGATGCCCTTTCATCATCTCGACATCTAGTTGGCAGCAAACTGAATACCTTTATCAGTAATTGATGGCCTAAAAAATATAAGGGCCGGCAGCTTAGAAAAGCACCTATCCGAAAAAATTAAAGTTAAACTAAGCACTCCACTTGGCATGGACATAAAGACATTACGAAATAGAAGATTTTGAAACACTTCCCAGGATCGACTTTCTATTAACCTCGGCATTGGAATATGAATGCGTCGTTTTCTTGTTCAGCAATCGCGAAGTTGTTAAACAGCATGCATTTACTTCCATAGAAAAAACACAATACAATACAACAGTAGCTGACGTTTCGGCAGTATGGCCTTCTTCAGAGCCTGGAAGGGTATACTGACATACAATTTACTAGGCCAAACGCTTCAATGACACTTACAAAAAGACGAGAAACTCTATGGTAATTACATGGTCAACAGCTTCTCGAAAAAACTCACCGCTTTTTTAAGTGCCTTCCCATGAGGAAGATTAGAACAGCTGATTATGGTCGCATAAGGTTGATGACTGCACCATCCCACATCAGAAATTGATGCGAACATACGGGATCAGGTCGCGTATGACCTCTGGGCATTCATCCCTGCTATTCATTGCAGGGTTTTTGGCATTTATCCAAAAAGCCTCAAGAAGTTTTCGCGCTGGTGTTCTAGTCTCCTGCGCAAGGATATTGACTTTTACTTCAAAATCGTCCCCGCTATGCTTTTTGTATCCTTATGCGTGCCTAGTGGGTTACTTTGTCTTAGTTTTCGTTTGCCATCTAGGTGTTCTTTTATACGGATACACAAAGGTCTGCCCGTTCCGCCAATATATTCATCTCCGCAATTATTACAAGAGATCAGGTATATCGTACCTGAACTTATGCAGTCACCGTCCCCTGCCGTAAGGGCAAATTACGCAGTTTGTTGTTTCACTAGACGGTCATACAGGCGGTTACGAACTAAGTGACGACGTAGAGTAGCCGGTGCTATTTCAACTATCGCTACCGATTCCTCTAGGCCTGCCTTTCTTAAGCATCGTTTAATAGCTACGTTTACTTCATCGCTAATAGAGGGCAACATAAACGGGCATGCCGACTGTACCGAATTTCACCACAGTCGCAGACACTAACCAGTTATTGAATGAGAGTGACTTCCGCCATAGTGGATTCCACATCAGGAAATGTAAAGGAAAGACGAGAAGAAGAAGGAAGCATATAAGATTCTGTTTGATCGTTTATTGATATTGACATGAAAACGAGTTCCACTGTTTTATACGTTCCACTTTCATCATCTAACCCACACTTTACGCTATTGATTGAGTTTGATAAGGCATTTTTACATCGGCACTGAACTGGTTGACATGATTGCAATCGGGCAGCTGTCATCGACTTTCACCAATCAAATCAACAAACCATGAAAATCAACGTTTCGATCACGAAAAAGGCGCGTTCATTAGCAATACAGTTACCCGCTATCTGGTAGCCCCTAATTAGAATTCTGTCACATATTTTTTGAACAGTAGCCGTTAGCAAGTTCTTAACCTCATGCATAACTCTTTGTAGTATCGGCGGCACATCACTTTTAGTATGAAGTTCATTTACACTAGTTTGTTGTTTTATACGATAATGCTGTTTTTCGTGACTACACGATAAACAGTATACGAGCAAGATTAGCAAAAATAAGTGCAAACAAGGCAAAAGCAAACTTTACATTCATATTCAATTTATTGACAACTCCCTGTATTCTTCATCATTTAATAATTCTTTTTTGCAGTATATATTTATTCATATTAAGGTAAAACGATTGGGAAAAACAAATGGTTATAAACATGTTGACGCTATAAGCATTAGCTAATTTGATAGTATTATTGCATCTTTAATAAGAGGGCGGATAGCACAGTGGTAGTGACGTCTATCACCACGAGCATTGTTCTAGTTCGATTCCGCCCCAGGCCAACCAAGCGTCTCATCCCACGGGGTCGGGAAATTGGTACCAGACTTGTTCAGGAAAAAATTCACTCTCTGCAGTCCAACTGGGAACGCTTCAGCCTGGCTATATGAGGGCTCCAGGGAGAATCGACTCGACCAGCATTCTACGACATTCAAGATGAAATGAAAATTCTCGAGCAGCAACCGAACGTAAAAGTTGGAAGACCTTCGTGACAATGGAGGCGAACCGAATGCGAGAAGTGCTGCGATCCGCGCAATAGACGTGAAGACGGGTCATTTAAATAAACAAATAAAAAACAGATTATACCTTCAATAGTATTACTACTTATATTGGTGTTATATTTACATTAGTCCTCGTTTTTACTCCTTTCAACCATCTTATTGTATTTACATTAACATTAGTGACATGGCAACATTATTGATTATAATCGTTACTATTAACGATTAGTGAACAAACGATTCTATGTTGGAAGTGAACGATGACGAAGCAGACGTCCAGTGCATAGACCTTAAGATATTTTTCCATAAAATGTTAAACTTCTTCACTAATTATGTGCCTTCTTCCTTGAAAATTAAAGTGATAACGTGAAAAAATCGATGGATGGCATCTTTGATTTTTTTTTATAAACTGCTACTATTCGTGTAGATTGTACTTTTAACGACGTCATTGTTGTCATAGATTACATTGTAGATTACAGAAACAAAAATACCAACGAAAGCGATACCTGGACTAGCATGGTACTTAAAGTAAGAAAGAAAAAAAAGAAGAGAACCTTATGTAGAACTGGGGGCACAGAGCAGATGGCATAATGCTGTCCATCATCACGAGGACAGTGCTGGTTCGACCCCGCCTTGGGCTCACCACGTCTCTCATCCATCCGGGGACGGGAAATTGGTACTAGAGTTGTCCGGAAAAAATCACTCTCTTCAATCCAAATGGGAGCACTCTGGCGTGACTATCTCAGGATTACAGGAAAATTTGACCCGACCAGCATTCTATGGCATTCTACGGCATTCATTATGAAGTGAAAATCCTCATGCAACCGAAGCCTCATGTAAAAGTTGGAAGACCTTCGTGGATGATCAACTAGAGGGAGCGAATTGAATGTGAGAGGTGCTGGGATGGGCGCAAAGATTGCGCAGGAGACTAGAACACCAGCGCGAAAACTTCTTGAGGCTTTTTGGATAAATGCCAAAAAACCCTACAATGAATAGCAGGGATGAATGCCCAGAGGTCATACGCGACCTGACCCCGTATGTTCGCATCAATTTCTGATGTGGGATGGTGCAGTCATCAACCTTATACGACCATAATCAGCTGTTCTAATCTTCCTCATGGGAAGGCACGTAAAAAAAGCGGTGAGTTTTTTTCGAGAAGCTGTTGACCATATAATTACCATAGAGATTTTCGTCTTTTTGTAAGTGTTATTGAAGCTTTTGGCCAGTAAATTGTATATCAGTATACCCTTCCAGGCTCTGAAGAAGGCGATACTGCGGGAAACGTCAGCTACTGTTGTATTGTATTGTGTTTTTCTATGGAAGTAAATGTATGCTGTTTAACAACCTCGCGATAGCTGAACAAGAAAACGACGCATTCAGAAGATTTTGAATTAAAAGTCACTATCCTTACATAGTAATCCAGAACATCAGCGCCCAAAACTTTTAAAGTGTTATGGATAAATTCCATGGATTCAAAAATGGGCCGCAAGGAGTGTCTTGTGATGACGCGGGGAGCTTGTGCCATGTCTCATACCGATTCTTTGAGCTGAGCCAGGCACATTCCTCGCCCGCGAAGGACGCTCTACAGCTAGTCTTCGTCTAATAAGTGGAAAACTTACAAAGGACAGAACGGTGAATGTTTGAAAAAGTTATTTATTATGTGAATGAAAGTTTATGTATTAAGCTTTATTTGCTGAGATTTTTGAGTGTTTGGCTGAGCAAATTAGATGCCAATGTAATCTTTGCAGGTTCTGAAGAAGACGAATACGCCAAAACGCTGGGTGTGGTACATGAATAAGTACTGCATTCAGTATGAAAGCTTTTGACCTCAGTCAGGCAGATTCCTCATCGATGTGAAACTCTGTGCTCCTGGTCTCCATCAAATAAATGGAATACATTGAAAGGAGAAAATGGTTAGTGTTCAACCATTCCGAAGTAGTGCTGATTTTTTCAAAACTGTCGGTAATTTCCTGCTCAGTAAAGCATTTGTGAGTTCAGAACTGTATAGAGTCATAGAAGAGACTATGCTACATCGCTCTTCTTATACATATATATATATATATATATATATATACATATATATATATATATATATATATATATATATATTCAAAAGACCGACTTTCTGTAACCTCGGCATGTGTAATCTACGTGTTATATATATTCTGACGAACTGTCCTTGTTGAGCTGGCGTTGGGTTGGTATTAGCGGTTATTGTTGTTGCTGTTGTTGTTGTGATTAGATGATTAACGTTCCTGTGACTTCGCCATTTTCATCGCCGTTTTGCTAGGAGCGGATTCACCGGTGTATTGCTTATGTGGGATGACGATTCGCATATGGCACATAAAATTTTTTTATGGTGGCTTTTTCGAATTTAAATCCGCTTAGGAATAGGAATAGGCTCGTGTAGCGAAGTGGTCGGGGGCGCCCTAGAATACACACGGGATCGATCCTCGCGCAACATGGCTCACCAAGCCTTTCATCCCTCCAAGGTTGAGAAATTGGTACCAGACTTGCCTGAGAGGAAAGACACTGAGTCGATACATCAGTAGCCATCGCAGGTTATTGTAAAGTACAGATTTGCATTCAATCACCTTCGACGATGTTTACTGAACTCGAATGCAAGGCGCATCCTTCAGGGGATTAATCAACGCAGTGCGCTTAATTTTTATTCCTTTCCAGAATAAAGTTTTAAAATAATTGAAAATGAAGTTGAAAAGTTATGAACTTTTCAACGCAGAAGTGATAGATGCAAATATAAATAATCCATTGGGAAATACCACTACGTCTTAATACTTTTCTTCTTGATAGTCGATATCACGCTTTTTTCACTTCCTTTCATTTTCGAAATATGACCCCTGGAGCAAAAAAATGGAAGAAATCTAGGTCGTGGGCGCTAAAACATCTGTATTTTATCGTCGCAAAACACGGGAAATTCTCCACTGCAACCAAAAACTTCGTGATTTCAATACTTTTTTGTTGAAGTTAATAAATTTCACTATGAGGTGGGAGGTGCCAATTTAAAAGTGAAAGTGGCGATTATTTTTTACACAGCATGACTCCTATACGGGTCAAGTTTTCCCTTAAAGATTAAGCGAAGCTGTTTATTGCGCGAATGAAAGTTTATGTACTGAGTGCTTTTCTGCTGATGTCATGAAAGTGTTTGACCGATCAGAATGCGTGTCTCTGAAGATTTTTTTCCAGACTCTGAAGAAGGCGAAACCGCTGAAACGTGAGCTTTTGTGTATGAATATTCTAATAGAAATCTTGTGGCTTGTAGAAAACCAACAGTGAATTGTTGAACATTGCCCAAGTTAGTAGACAGTGGGTTTTGAGTCTCTGAAACACCACTTCATCCATTTTGCATATATTGTCCCCAAAAATTGGGGGGAAAAACCCATAAAACACCAGTTAGATTTGATCGATTGCTTTACGGCTTTTCCAACAGCAGCTGATAAACGAAAAAGCGAAGCTTATTGAGCCGTGAGTGAACGATAAACAAAAAAAATGTCGAAAAATCAAAAAAAACCAAACTAGCCAGCTCAGATGATTTAACTATGCAGATGGTCATTATTGTTTCATAATGCAAAAATGTATCCAAATCAGGGAGTGGGTACCGCAGTGGCAGTGATGACGATAATTATGAGTACTAGTTCCCAACCCACCCGGCTCATCAAGCCTCTCATCCGTCCGGAGTGGGAAGGGTGGTACCAGATTTATCTGGGAAAAGTTCTTTTTATTCAATTCAAGTGGGAACGCTCTTGCCTGGTTATTTCAGGATTCCAAAGAGAACAAAAAGCTGGATGATATTCAAGGACGACGGATGCGAGAAATGAAGAGAAAACGAGAAGTGCTGAGATCAGCACAATAGACGCGAAGTCGGATAGTTAGAACAAAAAAAAGTGCGAAAATCGAACCGTTGTTACAAATATAACTGAAAAATCTAAATCTGACGGAGAGGCTGGAAAGCACATGTGCCTTGGCTTGAGTTCTACATTAGAAGTTCTAGTAGAGGCTGCAGCTAATTTCCAAGCACACGAGTTTCCCGATGAAAAAACAGAGATTTCAGCGAGAACGAAAAGGCTTCCTATTGACAACATTATTTCTTAAATAATCAGTGAATTTCAGCAGATTGTACTATTAAAATGGTTGAAGAGTGTGTATTGAACATGACTGAGATTAATGAAGTACAAAACGTGATGAAATGTTGCGCTTCTGTAAGCGGCAATAAATGCCCCGAAATTTGGATTTGCCTATATTTTCTACTTTACCTTTCACTGGCACCTCTTAATTCACTTCTGTAATTCTGCACTAGGTGTGCCATTCCTTTCACACCTCATTAAAGGACGACGCACACAATGCATTGGACGCAATGCATGCGTGGGGAAAGTGCGCAATGGTTTTTTTTTGCTGCATTTTTCGCATCCAATCTGCAGCTTATCAAGGACAGATGTTATGCCATGTACACCATGGAAGAAACTGCTCTTTAAACAAATAATTAACAAAAAACTGTCTAGAGTGCGAGTTCAGATCACGGCGAAAGAACATTGCTGTTGAAGCCTTACCCTTAGGGAGAGCCTTAGTACCTATCATAGGGATTGTTGCAGTTGAAGAGACTGACGAAATGTCTCTTCTGACGTAGTTGAACATTATGTTCGACAGTCAGCAACAATTTTCGCTTTATCTAAAAACCATCATCATTATACACTGATGACGATGTATTTGTGTTGTGGACGAATTGCATCAAGTCTGTAAGGGACGTGAAATTAAGCGTCGCCCACGCTTCAAAGCCCCAAAAATTACGCGTCACTCGTTTTTTGTGAAAATACAGTGGGCGTTTTTTGACTGGAAGTTGAGCTTCTATAAATTATTCTTCGTGAAAACAACATTTCAAAATTATGTGGTTTCTGAAAGAGGTTCGATTGCAAAATCATAAAGGTCGATTCGGATTCTTCCTGGGACTATCGATCATAACGATACTGCAAGTGATCCCATCTAGAAAACATTTCGTGCTGACTACGGTAACAGAGAAAGTCGAGTGAGCGTGTTCTTTAATCAGTAACACAGTGAATTAATGACCAATGCCGAGGTTAACAGAAAGTCGTTACTAGGACTTAGCAGTTCTTCTACGGTAATTGTTCTCACCTAACTTTGAACTCACAAATTTCGCACTTATTCTAGATGTAAGTTTCATGCAGTTAGTTTCTGGGATTGTTTGTCTTCTCACCAGTTTTCCGTCCGAATTTCTCTACGAACTCCATTTAATCAAAAATCACTAATAGAAAGTTTTCAAGGAAACACCTCGTCGGATTTAGAAATTTTCTTAGCATAGTGTTAACCAATTTACTTGGTCATAAAAGCTTTATAATCAAGAGCTCATCACAAAACAGAAGAAAGGAAACGTACTTGAACAGCGATATATACAGTAATCACACGGCGACTCTCACATCTTAGACCAGCAAATAAAACCAGCGAAACGACGAGGGCAAACGATGCGAGCACCAACTCAAATCCGGCATCGATTCTGGATTTATCCCCTGTGGCCAAAGACCTGGCGGCCCAATACATCACGGCCGATGAAACGACTATGTGGAAGACGGCGATCAAAGAAGATCCAGTCTAAAAGTACCATATAAAAGACTTATAATCAAGAAAGCGTGAAGGTAGATGCTTCATAGCCTTTTATTTTCAAATTTTTTTTTGTGAGAAACAGCCAAGCATGGGCGGCTTTTACCCCTGGCCGTTATTCATTGATAGCCGGAATTCCGGATGAAAATGTTGATTTTCTGTTCACGTCGTACACTTTGTTGTGAGTCAAATTTTTTGGATCTCAGTTCAACATCCAGGAAAAGAAACAAAAATGATGAAGTGGTGAACGACTTGGGTGGACATTTATGAAGATAACATATCAACTCTCTATGACAGTTTCGTCTTGCAAGGCTTTTTTTTGCACGTCATTTTTTTTTCATAGCAGGTCTTGATGAACTCAATAGATTAGGATGGATGGCATCACCCGTAAAAGCTTAGTTTATCTTTGAGCTAATCATAGAACTTCAAAATAGCGGAATTTGTATGGCCTTTTAAGTCTCCACGGCTACGCAAAGGCTTTTCCTTACCGTCACTATAAGGCAGCCGTAGACTATGTTGTGCGAAGGGAAACTGAGTTAACGACATGGCAGTCTATTCAGTCGTATAAGACATGAAATCGCTTATCTTTGCAATTCCTTTTTGCTACGATTTTTTTCCTTTGCTTCTTCATAACAGAATTCCACATTTCTGTTCTCGATAATAGGATGTCGTAAAGGTGTGCTCAAGGTCATAAATTGTTGCAAAGTATGATTAAAAAGAAACATTGCGAAAAAAATTTGAAAAGTGTCATTTATTGAACATGAAAAAATAGGAGACATTTAATGAGGCGCTTGGGATTTTCTTTATCTCTTGTTCATCTCTAAATTTGAGAATATTTAGGAAGTCAATAAGTTGTCCCGAAAGCGATAAAATCAGTCTTTTTGTATAGTGTGCAATAAATGCATAGCTCGTTGCTTGACCTTAGTAGGATTTTTCTGAGAAAAATTCTTTCCGATCCACAAAGGCCGCCGAATGTCTGTGGTGGTCTTGTGAATGCTCTATCAGTGTTTTATCATAGGATTCCGGAGAGAACCTACTGGACAGATATTCAACGACATTCATGAAGGAAGCGAAAGCTTCTAGCAGCACCCAAGCTGAAATTCGAGGACTTCATGTAGAAAGGGAAAACTTCTAGCAGCAGCCAAACTGAATTCGAGGTTTTAACCTTTTTATTTACTGCCTACTCTTTTTAATGGCAAGGCATATTGCGAAATATACCTTAAACGAAGCTGAGATATTTGCAAAACTCCGGACCGCAGGTGCCTATGGTGGGGAACGAACGCGCTATTGTCCTTTCCAGGGAAGTAACGCGTTCACCACCACACCATGCGGGTCCCCTCGTTTCGCCTATCTCTCAGATAGTTCTATTGACCGGCGCCATCAGCAATCATGCGTCATCGGGACTGATCTAGGGAGCCCAATCGGCAGCGAACCTAGTTAAGATGAGGCTGAAGTCGAAATCACAGTCTTAACCATTGGCGAAACGAAGGACCCGCCATGGTGTGGTGGTGAACGCGTTACTCTCCAGAAAGGACAATAGCGCGTTCGTTCCCCACCGTAGGCACCTGCGGTCCAGAGTTTTGCAAATATCTCAGCTTCGTTGAAATTCGAGGACTTCATGAAGAAAAGGAAAACTTCTAGCAGCAGCCAAATCGAAATTCGAGGACCTAGGTAGACGGATGCGAGACGATATTCTTCTTCATTCATCATTGTGGTCAGGTGTATTGCTGTGCAGAAGTCATAATTTATTTCCTCCGGTTTTCACGACTTCATCATGATACAATAAATGAGGTAGTATCTTATGTATTCATTTTGACCAATAAACTTTACTAGACGAATTAAGGAAAGGGTGTGTGTGTGTGTGTGTGTGTGTGTGTGTGTGTGTGTGTGTGTGTGTGTGTGTGTGTGTGTGTGTGTGTGTGTGTGTGTGTGTGTGTGTGTGTGTGTGTGTGTGTGTGTGTGTGTGTGTGTGTGTGTGTGTGTGTGTGTGTGTGTGTGTGTGTGTGTGTGTGTGTGTGTGTGTGTGTGTGTGTGTGTGTGTGTGTGTGTGTGTGTGTGTGTGTGTGTGTGTGTGTGTGTGTGTGTGTGTGTGTGTGTGTGTGTGTGTGTGTGTGTGAAGTTGAAGAACTAGATTTGCACAAAAAATATGCAACAAAAGAAAAATCGTTCCAACGTTGTTTTACATTTACAACAAGGTGAATATTGAATCTCGCTTTCCATTTGCTCTTATAGTTAGATACATTATTTCTGGGAGACACGAAGAATCTTAGGGAAATAATATATGTATATATAAATATAGATGGGTGCGTGTGGCGCAATGGTTGGAGGCGAGGCGCCACTGCGACACACTCGTGGAATCAATCCCCGCGCTCATGGCCCACAAAGCCTTCCATCCCTCCGGGGTCGGCAAATTGGTACCAGACTTGTCTGGGAGGTTAGCAGCACTGGCTCGATACATTGGCAGGCCACCGTGAGTAAAGGTCAGATATGCGTTCAATCACCTCCAGCGATAATGAAGTCGAATGGATGCATGGCTCATCCCCTCAGGGATTGATCAACGCCGAGAGCTTTATCCCTTTTTACCCTTTTATATAAATATGTTTCTGTATAAAAAAATATATATATATATATATGTACATGTTTAAATATACTAGACACAAATCAAAATAGGAGATATGAGATAATATAAAATAAATGCAGAAAATACATAAATAAATATATGTAATATATGCATAAAATAATAGGGGGGAAGACAGCACAGTGGTAGTGATGACGATCACCACGAGCACGCTGCTGCTTCGATCCTGCTGTGGGCTTAGCAAGCCTGTAATCTCTTCGAGGTAGGGAAATTAGTACGGTTCTTGTCCGAAAGAACTTACTCTCTGCAATCAAGAGAGAACGCTCTAGACCGGCTATCTCAGGACTCCAGGGAAAATCGACTCGACCAACTTTTCCGACGTTCATGATGGAAAGAAAATCCTCAAGCACCAGCCGAAGCCACGCATTAATGTTGGAAGACCTTCGTGGATGATGGATGCGTGGAAATGAATCGAATGTGAGAAGTGGTGAGATAAGCGCAGTAAATGTGAAAGACGTTTCGTATGAGAGTAAAAAAAAGCACAAAGTGATGGGTAATAGTATAATACACGAAAAAACATGTGAACTTACATTTGCATGTAGTTGTTGGAAGCAGCAGGTATATTCGACCCGAGTTGGATTAAACGCTAAGCTATTACGATCACGCTGCTTTCCAATACAGCGCATAGAACACCTACGCTACTCGTGGAACCAAACGATCAGAAAATCAATTATCAATTATGATCTGAAAGTGCAACGTGTCGCAATCGATTGTAATCGATGCCAATGAAAAAAAAACAGCAAATAGACCTAAATCGAGTAATTTACACACAAATTACAATACCTAGCTGCTATGAAGGCCGAATGAAAAAGTTCAAAACGTAACGACACAGATTTCAGCTGAGTAAAAGTACGATAACTAGTTAAGAAGTTATCTATGCCCGAGTAGCAGAGCGAAATATATTAACAAAAAAAGACGAATATAACAAGTGAACAAGTAGAAGAATTTATAGAGACGAACATAAATTGGCTTATCTAATTGCTCTGCGCCAACTAAGGTCCGAAAATATAATGATTTTTCAGGATAAGATCGTGAAGTCACCATCCTTTGGCACTTTATGTAACCAGAAACCTTAAAAATCTTGAGTCGGTTAGCTGCAGGGTCAGATAGCCTGTTTTCAATCCAGAAATAATGGATGGGAGGTGGGATGAAAGTGACTGTTAACGTGATGTGAGACGTTAACTGGATTAAGGTCGCTACCTTTGGCCAGATTTTTTCTTCACTGTTTGTGTATAAGCTGTCAAATTCATGCATTCCTTCGTGGGTTTAATTGGATGTACCACCTATATCAATTTCGTTAGAGCCCTACAATCAAATAACTAAGAAATACAGAGGAAGAAGTGTGCAAAAAACAAATACTACCATGTCTTCTCAAGGAAACTTAACATTCAATTTGTTAACCTCATCAAAAACAGTGGAGATGGTTTACTACATAAGAAAAGTGTGCGGCTCTGTGTTTCCCTAGGGCGAACAAAGCTCATATGCAGCTCCACCGTGCACCATGCTCAAACATCTAAAGAATTTATTTTCGCCCTTCTGACTGCAAAAATACATGTGATAGAGGCAATACAGATGATACAATTGATATTTCTTCGACATTGTTGATTCTCACAAAATTGTTGGAAGCGCTTTCCAAGCGCAATAAATGCGATCCATCTTTTGACCACATTCTGACATGAGATTAAAAGTGGATTCTGCACTGACAATCGTAAAAGATGCTTGAGTTGTGAGAAATATAAAAAAGGCATATTTTACAATGCTGCACTAAAGTCAAAATGAAGTTATGGCAACTTTTCCGACCACAGGGGTTAGCGTGAGTAATCATCACACTTTCTTAATCCTTGCAAAAATCATTGGAACAAAGAAGCAATGCTATGAGATCAACACAATGAACTAAGAATGGCGTCTATGAATGAACTAGAACAACTCCAAAAGGGTCGATTTGGTTAGACTCAAAAGTTAAACGACTTGGATTACGAAAACTCTTATGGTTCGTCTTGATTATCAGATCTATTGCATGCAGAATACCATTTGCTTAAGAACCGAGACAACCTTCCTTCCATGGTAAATTTCACCAACCAGGGAGCTTGCAAAAAGGTTTTCTGTAGCTTTATTAGATCAAGAGATGAAAGCCTTCGTGTGTATTAGATGTCTGAGGTGCGCACAGAGCAGTGATTAGAGGTGTCCTACAGAACAAACAGGTTTAGTTCCATCATGCGACTGGGTAAAGCAAGCCTTATGTACTTGAGGGATCGGCAATTGGCATCAGATTTGTCTGTGATAATAAAACCCTTATTTGATACATCAGTAGAACAGCGCACGTTACTGTATAAACCAGATATGCGTGAAGCCACCTCTACCATGTTATGAAAGGAGTCGAATGCATCGAACATCTCCTTGTGATTGATCACGAGCTCTATCGCTTGTTCTTATAATAGGTATTCCGGTTAAAATACGGAAGAAATGTATCAAAGGTTTACTGTAATCTTTATTGTGACTAAAGAGTAATTTTTTTGTAAATAAGCAGTAAAATGACAACATCTTGCTTGCTCATCAAGAAAACGGTGAGATATTTGATCAATTCCGTTGTTAACAGAAAGTCGGTCGGCGAATTACTGTAATGCCTTTTATTTGGATTGATAGGGATGGATTCTAAAAAGTTAAATGCTAGTGGATTTTCGTTTCAAAGTCGAACGTTTCAAACTGAACAATGTAATAGAGCAGATGTTGCTTTCATTGCTGCGGAAACTATGCACCGAATACTGTCACAGAGCATAGAAATCCTTAGAAGATTACTAGAAAGTGGGACACAACAGAAAAAAACACAAGGAAAAAATAAAGCAAAAAAGGAGGGTAACATGGCTGGAACATTCGGACACATCCGTTCCGTTGAATGTGAATGGAACAGCGGGAGCAAATTACTTCCTGATGAACATCATTTTCTTCGGCTTCAGTCGAAGACCAGCCGCAAAGTCGTAATCGCGCATCCTTTCTTCAGAATGATTAGCGAAGCGAAGAATGTATAGCATGACAGCCATCGGCTTTCACTTCCATGTTCTCCTATTTCAATTTTTCTCATAATGGTTATCGGAAAGTTGTTGTAAATAATTTTCTGAAGTAGAATTGCATTGTCAAACTCCACCCCTCCGAACCACCTCTTCTCTTTGTCAACGATAATATCGTCCTGGAATGATAAAATTCTGATTGTTAAGTTAATACTCAGCTGGTGGCAAGACTCTACATGCTGCTGTATGGCTAAGTCCTAGCCGTAGCAGAGCTTTTCTTAGAAGTTTTTGTCTCAATTGGTTAAAATCCTTCTTTAAGCTGTGAAAAATGAGATCACAGCGTCTATTTTACTTATGAGATAGTTCATTTACTCGCATTACGGATATGAGCGGTCGTCCTCTTTTTTCTGACCAGTTAGTTTCGTCGTCGTGCAAATGTGATCCGTCCTGTTCTTTTTCAACAGCTGTTCGCTTGAATGACTCCCTTTCGCTCAATATCATACTAATATTAATAAGAATGATTCAAGTAAAATACTTGCAGACAACAGTCAGTAGGGAGTCCGGGTCATTGCTATTGACAATTTATGGATCCCAGTTCTTCTTGGGAACGTTCCATATTGGACATGGCATTATAAAAGCAAGCGCCTTAAGAGCCACCCAGATTGTTTTAAAGAGACGTAAACGGGCCTGGATTGGATGTTGCACGGTTCTTCACTGACGACATAGAACGTTGAACTTCGGAATATAAAGGTGTTAAGGCAATTGTAAGTGGCCTTCGGGATAATATCCACTTATTTCTTTCTACTTTTTATCATTTATCGCTTAGCGTTGGGGGCAGTTACTATGGCCCTGTAATTAACAGAGTCTCGGTAGACGCTCTGATTCTCGTAACAGCTTCTAAAGTTTCGACCAAAAGCATTGTGCTTTTCTCTTTAAAACCTTCATTTTTTTTCTTTCCTGCAGGGTATCCATGTACAGGTGTTAGTTCGAAATTTCCTTCATTAGTTTGATGATTTTTAGATTTGACACGTCTCGCTGTGATTTTCGATCTTCCAGATTCTTTAAATACTATTGTAAAGGCGTTATATAAGACCATTAATTTTGTTGGCAGGTGTACCCCCAAACACCTGGGCTTTGGGTTTAGTTCCTGAAATTCTATGCAATTTGGAGAAAAATGAAGCCGGTAGGAAGCTATAGATCTGAGTCCTAGTTCCTGGAATTTTTATTTCCCTATAGTTTCTGGAAAAAATGAAGCCAGTAAGAAGCTATGGATGCGAGTCCGCGTAAAAACTTTGGGACAAAGGATAGTTCGGTCAGGCGAATGCTTTGACTTACGATAATGTAGTCAATCTCATATTGGTACTCTTCACCTATTAACTGTTGTCCAATCATCGTGAGAGAAATTTTTGATACTGAGTAGGTGGTCTTGGACGTCATTGTGGACATGGACGGCACCACCATGTTAGCTCCGCTACATTTTACGGGCATTGAAGCTCTTCAGATATTCTCTTTTGATTAAAGTTTACGTCACCAACGTTATTTTGTGAATGCATTTTCCCTGCAAAAACCGACTTCAACTTAGCCTCAGCATGGCTAATCAGTAGATAATTTTTATTGATATGTGAACATTGATAAAGTTGATAGGAAGTTTGTTCGGTTAGCGTTTCAGAGCCGGGGCATCCTCGCGATGTGGGTCCTCGTAGTCGCATCCAGTCGAATTTTCCGGAGTGAAGTTCCGCTTTGAGCTGCGAGAGGAGACAATCAACTCGGATCCATGAACACGAATAGCTCCTTTTCACGAATTACGGGGAATCTTGTCTGCTCAGCATAATTTCATTTGAGTGGCAATTTGCTAGCTGGGCAAGATTTCCTTTCCCTAGAGTCTCGAAAGCAATGCTACGCCTTTCTGAGGCCTTTCCCCTTCCACTGCCATTTGCAAGCTCGTGATTAATTTGTTGACAAAGTGGCAGCAAAGTGGCAACAGCGTTTTGCTGTTAGCTGGACTTCTTAATGTAAGTCTCGAGTTCTTTACTATTTCGAGAGAGCTTACTTGTTTAACGCAATTTTACACTCAGTGGAGTTCCTCGTGCTAGCCAAGACGAAGTGGCTGAGAAGTCAGGAATAGGAGAAGCAAAGTAAATAGCTTTGCTTTAAAATCTCAAATAGGTATTGAAAAGCGCAAGGACTTCTATGGCTTCTTCATAGTGGCATTTCTTCCGAAAATAGGAAAGTATAGAATTGAATATGCTACTCAGTATTGGATTTACCTTTTTGAAGCTTATTCTGGCGAGCTGGATGTAGACTTGTCGATTTGACTGAAATAGTCATCGATTTTACGTGTTTCTCTCCCTGTGACATAAAAATTTGTCATCAAAGCTTATTTCACATTATAGGTGATCATTTATTTCAAAAGTATATTAATTAGTTCCAGAAATATATTAGATCATTCCACGAAAATTTCTCTAACATTCTGCTCCGTAAACCAAATATGATAGCTCGAGGTAGCTCCAATTTCAAACTTTTCTACGAATGGTAAGATTTCGATTGCTCACACCATCCTGATTCTATAGTGGAACAGTTGATACTAAGCAATATTTATAACTAATTAAGCACAAAAGAACTTGATCTTTCCGGGCTAAAATAAGTGGAAACGTGAGCTACTATTAATAAATAGTATAATAACAAGATCATATGTGCTTATCAAGCGAACAGTGAATTATTGACTAATTCCGAGGTTAATAGAAAGTCAGTTTTCTGATTTACAAGAAGTGACATTGTTACCAATGTGGAAAACAAGCCGAAACAGAAAAAAAAATAACAGATGAGAGGAAAAGCATTCGGAACAATCAATCTCATTCTAACTTGGTATCACGTTAGTACTTCATTCGGGTGAAGCGTCGTTGAAGTAGTAAATGTGGCTTTTGACGACAGAATTACTTGTGTGGCTTCATATATCTTGCTTTCAGATAGGATGTTAATCCTTCTTTTGTCTCTCTTTCTTAAACGAGCCTTCCTTCACTTCGTTGATCACGAAGAAAGCGTGGGGGGTATTCAATCTCAAATGACAGTGAAAAAATTAAGAACTACTATGATGATTAGTATCACTTCCTTGAACTGTGCCGAGCTAAAACTGATAAAGTATGGCATAAGTAAAAAAAGGAAATGGGAGAGCTGAGACATTTTTAACACGCTTAATAAAACTGCTAAAGGATATAGGACAAAGCGTAGAGCTCTCATCGATGTATTAATTCAATGCCGCTATCATACCATACGAGGCTGGTGTCAATTTCTCGACCCCCAAATGGATAGGAAGTTTGGTTAGCAAAGGGCATGGGATCGAACCATCCACCGCGTGTGTAGTGCAGGACACCTCTAAGTGCAGAGGTGCCCGTATCCAACAATAGAACTGTTAGAAAGTATAAAACCGGTACAGTTTAAATATTGCATATGGTTGAAGATAATGAAAGGAAACGGTGTTAAAGATAGTAGAACTGTGTAGAATGGGGTATACATACAGTTTGCTAGGAGTACAAAAGAATTACTTGCTGAAAGTTTCTCATGTTTTTGAGCAGTTGAAAATGGCTTTCTAGATGAACGGATTTGTAGTTTGAAAATAAAGGCAAGAACTGCTTAAAATAAAAAGCTAAGCAGAATTTATTCGACGTTTCCTACAGAATGAAAAACCGCTTAAAAGACCGTGTAAAAGAATTTTATGTTCTCGTCCTATTAAAAATTAATAGAAGCGAACAGTTGTGCGTTGTAAGTGACCATGGTCAATAAGTAAGCTTCATTTTGGCATCGAGCCTAATGAATGGAGAGAAATTAGCCGAAAACAAAATTAAATAAGTTTGTGCGTGGGCGTCAAGAGGAGCAGAGCGGGTAGTGTAGTGTGGGGTGACCTACAAGGCCCGATTCGATTCGGCCTTGAACCACCATCACTCTGGGGTCACGAAATTAGTAGCACACTAATCCATGGAGCTTCCTTAGATTCAGAAGATCTAAAAACACTTTAGCACATTTATGCTAAGATTCCAAGAAGGTTCAACAAGCATTCAGCGATATGCAAGAAAAAAGATCGAAAATCATGGAACAAGAGCTAAGCTCATGCGAAGATCTAAGACGTTCGTGGATAACAAAAGTGGGAATGCGAATTAAATAAATAAAATGTTCTAGTTTAATATATCGGGTCATGTAAAAGGCTATACGTAAGTAAGAGAAACAAGATCCTTCGCATGGAGTTGACTAAGATATCTGTCACTTTTTATGCTTCTCAAACTTATTTCAGCATTAATTCTCAAATTGGCGAGAAGCCACCGTGCTCTACCGATCTCTTGAGCCCGAAGTTACAACAAAATGTGAAAAAAGTTTTCCACCATGATGGCGGCAGCCAAAAGTCAAAGGAAGGTCCCTCGAGCCCTGATTGGATATAGAGGAATAGACGAAGTTGATGAAGTACTTGTCATGATGACAAATTTTAGACTCCGAGACATATGACGATCGTATGGCATAACATATGAATATCATATGATACAAGTTATAGGCTATGATAGATGTGAAACCATTCCGGTGCCAACTGTTGCCTTCATTTGACAACTACCGTGCGGATCACGCGCAACAGTTCATTATCATCTTGAGCTCGTCAAGATTGCTCATCACTCGCAATAGTAGTCATTCGTCGAAGCCGATTTGCATAGATGTTCGAGACGAATCGCACTTTATACAACAGCTGTTCCTAGTATAGTGAAGCTGTGCCAGTGAAACCAATAGCACAAAACAACAGTGTGGGCATGTTGAACCGATATGGGTTGAGATAACAGCTAATTTCCCCATGGAACAAAAGACACAGCTAGTATGGGCGCCTCAGAGTCACTATTAAGAATTTTTTCATTGCAAATGGAAGAGCAGCGAATGAGGTGATACCTGAGCATAGTGGTTCTTGCAGACGGCTAGTTCATCCATCAGATTCTTGTGCTAATTGAAAGCGTCCAGGTATTCCACATGGGCTGGATGCTGACTACGCAGTGCTTTCGAAATAGATGACCACTCAATTCCAATGTTTGAACATTTCATTATTTGTTGACACGCTTAACAAAACCTTTCATAGCTTTGGAGGAGAACGCTACGCAATTTCGAGCAAAGTACTAGAATTCGGTGGGCCAAGAGTCTTCAAAAGGTGGGATAAAAATAATTTTTGCAGAAGAATCCACTAAGATCTTGGGGTTTTTCGAGAACCACTTTTAATATTTTGAACTTCATCTTGATGGCCGAAAAAAAAAGCTACGATGCATTCAAGCAAAATATCACGTCGATCTTGATATAATCTTCCATACTGAATCGCCTCGCTGTGTGAAATGCGAGGCCTGATGGAAATAGAGCGAAAAAAACCGTACGTTCCACAAAAACTCTCCATGAAGGTTCCATAAAATAAGAATTTTACTGCGAATGAGATGACTTGGTTTCTGCTGGTGGATTCCAATTTTTTCTAAAACAATTAATAACGCTAGCATTAGGCAGACATGTATTGGTTTGACGGTGAAACACTGGAAGAAAATTTGAAGTAAATGTTGAAGAATTACTTTCTGTCAGAGTCATGTGATTCCTATGGTCCGATGTGTGCACCCCACCACATCAGCAAAATCGACTTTACTGAGAGTTCATTAGCTCGAACTCCAAAAAGTTCTTTAAGCAACTCATATATTTATTCAGTGACTGGGCAAAAAAACTAAGGATGCTTATAAATAGTCTTCACTCTTTGTGCAATCAATTCTTTGCGATATGTCACGTGATCACATTTCTATGTTTCTAGTGACAACACCGATATTAATAGCATCAACTAATGTAGTGGAAACGAACACAATAGTTTAATCTTTATTTCATCTGGTAATGTTACGCCTTCTGAGAAAAACTGGGACTTAGCCCAAATATCCAAGCTAGCGAAAATATATGGAGAAGGTTAAGAGTAAAGTCAAACTAATATCATCAGACAAAGAAGCAGAGTTTGCTTCGCATATCGGTAAACTTAACCAGCATAAATGCTGAAAATGACGTCACTGTTGGGATTATGTCCAAATGGCTATTGGTCAGAACAATGTGTTTAAAGAAATTAACAGATGGTTGAATTTTTGTAGCTGAGTAGAAATCTTTAGTAAGCAAAAATAATTCATTTCGGTCACTGTCATTCCCGCGTGGCCAAACTCGTAATGTACTAAGTATGACTTGTTTGCAAAGCAACTTTAGTGAAAGTTGCATGAATGATTTATACGAATGAACGAGAAACAGAAACTAGCCATTATCATGGAAGCTTATTCAAGTGCAATCACCAGTGACAAATTTCGTAATCCACGAGTAATTTTTCAGTTCCCAGCCCTAGAAGCAGGGATGTGAAGGAAAAAATCGAAAATGTCAGCAGTTTACGATTATTTATTGCTTTAGACATACTCGCCTTTTCAATGGAAAAAAAAACATTTTGCTGTAAAATCAAAATTCAAATTCGGAGTGTGATAACTCCAACCGACGACTGCAAAACGAATCATCACGCCCAGACCGAAGCATTTCCTTAAGAAAACCTGATCGTAAAAATAAGAACGGAAAAAAATCGAAACTGAAAAATAGGACGAAAAAATAGTAAAGACAAGGATAATAGTAAAACAGTATTATAAAGAAATAAACTCTCCGCATAATAATACCGGCTCAACTAACGAAAATCGATAACCTGAAGAAAGAAGCACTTACAGGCGTGATTTTAAAGATAATTGAATTTTACATTGTGTAATTATTCATTCGAATGCGGTGTTCGAACATCTAAATGTCTCGCGTTTAGGAAAAAAAATAATAAAGTGAGAAGAGTGAAAGGGATCGAACAAACTACTACTATTACTGTTGAGAAATTGATCGTTTCATCGAATAAGAATGGTATGAATTCTGATTGAAAGAGCAAAATGAAAGGAAAAGTCACTAAGCCAATTCATTTGATTCATCGACGGAAAAAATGATTCATAGTGGATTTAGGAAGAAACGGAGACCGATGAATGTATTCCATTTCGAATCCGTCCGAAGATGGCTACCGTGGTGCTAAGCATTCATATGCTTCCGGATAAACATTGGGTTGCACCGGTAACCGCCACTCCATTGACCTTATTTAAAAAAGAGTGTCGATGATTATTGAAGTTCATTTCACATAAGATTTATTTGTTTCCATTTGAAATCGAGTAGGAATGTCATACGCTTCATAAATTCTGAAACAGGAAAAAAAAAACGAAAAGGCAGAATAGACCGCAGAACACGCTCGCAGTGCTCCAGAGTAAAAACTGATGGTTGTTCAAGAAGTAGAAGAATAAAAGTTAGATGAAATATTGTCAGTCAAAGCATTCTCGCAGCTGAAACTTCGACAAATTAGCCTATAAGATAGTTCCACCCAGTGAATGTGTAAATGATACTCTATAAAAAGTTATCACGCATTCAAGCAAAGCTAACTCTGATAATGGGATTTCATCACAGAAGTTATTCGCCGGCTTTTCGAAATTCCTTTCCTTTCCACAGTCAATTCTTTTCAGAATTTCTTGCTGTTCCTTGGATTCATCTAACTCTGTATCAAAGCATAATGTTCTTCTACAGAGCACACTATTAGATACGGTAAATGCGTTTAAAAAAATAAGAAAGGCTGTAAGTCTCCCAAAGTGTTGTGTTGATTTAAGCAAATTATTGTTTTCAGCAGGATTAAAGGAAGTCGTAATGAGCTGAATGAAAGGAAACTTTTAAAAATCTAAGACCTCTAAAAAATAAGTTCAAAGAAAAAAAATATCTACACTAAAACTGCTTCAAAGAAGAAGGACATAAGATTGTTGTGAAGCATTCGAAGTCCTGAGAGAATATTTCACACAATAAAACGAAGAAAAATGACCGTAATAACGTAGTCGCCGGGTTTTTGGAAATTGTCTATATCGTCGGTGAAAGAAGAAGGACAGAGAGAAGGGAAAAAGAAACGCCATAAAGGAACGATTTCTATGCAGAAGCTCACTTCAACGTAAAACGTTTTACGAGTGAAACGTTCGTCGCTCAGACATATTCGTTGTTCAGCCCCGCCTCTTTGCTACTGTCGATTTAGCAAGAGCAATTTGCCTCAACAAAGCTCGAGGCTTGAATTAGACGACAAGAGTTCGCCGACAACGTGCCCACTCTGCGTCTATGTACTGTTGGCGATTATTTGGCCCGATATCGATGATTAAAAGAGAGGGATTCCTTTGCTTTGTTGAGCTGTAGTGATTTCCAATTTATTTGCTAATTTTGATTTTTTTAAAATTGATTTTTCATTTAGCTTTAAATTTCAAACTCTCAATTTTTTTATTTCTAACCTTTTCCAAAAAGTATCATCGACGGCTGACAAGTGATACTTTTTTCAACCTTAGTTTTCCTTTTTTTTCTTAATTTTATGATTGTTTTCTTTGTAACAACGGCAATAAGTTCTTAGTAGGAAGAGAAATAAACGGAAAGGCAAAGAAACGGGTGAAAAATATCCTACAGTCCCCATTACCTGTGGAAATGAGTCATACTAGTAAGTACGTAAGTAGTAATTAGTAGTAGTAGTGACAAGAATAAGAAGAGTGATCAAGATAACAACCTCACGGAATGCTTTTTTAACCGAGAAAAAATCAAAACTGTGATTGTACTTCTGATTGCTGAGTTTTGTATGTTTGAAGCAAATATTGAGACTTGAATTTAAATATGGAAGAAAAAATCAATACCCTTCAAAGTATCTATGTTATTAGAACGACTCCTCCTGGTGCTATAGTATTTCTATGAATTAAAAAAAATGAAACACCCAGAATAAAGGAAATACAAATTACCTCCCTAACCAATTCTCGTTATTAGAGAACGCCACGATGAGTTAAAAGAGAAAGAAATTTACTTGGTGGCTCCGTCAACATTCTACCTACTCTCTCGGTAGAAGGATAAAACAAATTCCGGAAACGAAACGAAAACACGCAATCAACGTGAATAACTAGGACTGTTCTATTTCAACAACAACGGAGTTTTCCAGGCTAAGTTATGCTAATAATGCTAATAAAACCTTAGTTTCAAGCTTTACATTATTAGGGGTAAGAAAATGTATGACGGAATAAGATATAGACCGCTACCCGATTGCATTGCTTCCAGGCTTTCAAGGCTGTGAAGATGTCGAAGTTTACAAAAATTTCAGCTGTTAACAAATAATTTCGATACTATAACAGTGTGTCAGTGGGTAGCATAGCGCAATGATTAGAAGTGCCCAACAATATACATACGCTCGGTGGTGCGATTACCAGCTCTTTCTGAGCCTCAAACGAGTAAGTCATCACCGAACGGTAGAGAGAGCCGTCTTGAATGAGAAGAAATACGGACTTGTGACATGAGTGTTCCCATGTCCCCCATAAATTAGCGTACAGGCAAAACCGCTTCTAGTCATGTTTCCGATGCTACGAGTAGAGCCGAATGCGTGTTGCCTCGCTATGGTATCGGTGAACACACCCCTTTTTATCTTTTATCACTTCGTAATTAACGCCCGTTCATCAACAAAACACGAAAACACGTTACAGTGGTATCTTCTAATTATCTCTACTACTTGAAATAATTAAGCTCATTCCTTCCTCACGTCGAAACACGTCATGCGTCATTTTTCTTATTCCAGTATCTCGAAATGTCTCTAGCACAACTTTTTAAAGAATCAGGTTTTAAAAAGAGACTTTAAAAATGTCAAGTTTCCCTTCTTTTCTCTCTCCATCTCAATCTGAAAAAGGAAAAAAAAAGAACAAAAAAGATGGTTAGATTCATTTTTCATGACCGCAGAGCATTATATTTCAGCTGGTTTGAAGCCGATCCGAAATTGATTGAACAGAAAGGTTGAAGCATAGAAGAGAGCAGACGTAGGAATGAAAAGAATGATGAAGAACAAATGGTATTGAGGGAGAAGGAATAAAATAAGAGGAAGAAATTATGTGAGAGTATTGCGCACGTAAGAGAAAAGCCAATAGGGGTGCTATAGATGAATCCGTGAAGAGATTGTCGATGATCTTAGTGTGATAGCTAGAAGGGAAACGAAATGTGAAAAAGAGGAGAAGTCAATAGATATGGAGACCATTAAAAATTGAAAATGATGGCCACACATTGTACAATCACTAAGTGACAAATTCCGGTTGTTAAGAAGCTTTTCGACAAACACCTTGTGCGTCATCTGTCGGTTTGCGAGCGATTGTCACTCGGTCAAACACTTGTTGATTCATTAAAATCACGTCCACAAATTATATAAGAAGATATTGGATTCCATCTGCAAAATAAGAATTTGATAAAGTCGTAGCATGAAGTTCTGGTAAAAAATCAGCATCTATGAACGTTTTTCGTGAGTGTGAAACGAACTGATGAGCACTCAAAACGCTTAAGTTGACGTTTGTTAATTTTAAGATAAGAGGTTGGGAAAGAGAGATAAGAAGACAAAGGTTCACTGCCGATTTGCTCTCCCCAAATCAATCCCTTTGAGGCGACTGCTGATGGCACGACAGAACTAGATGATATACACTGGAAACGAAGGACCCGCACAGTTTGGTGGTGAACGCATTAGCCCCTGGAAAGGGTTATATCGCGTTCGTTCCCCACCGCGGACACTTGAGGTCCAGAGTTTTGCAGATATCTCAGCATCATTGTGGTTGAGTCACACATAATGATGTGCATTAAAAAAAATTGTAATAGGCGGCAAATAAAAAGTTAACATTGAAGATAAGAGTTTTTTTTCAAAGTATGTTGAAAGTGGTTTCAGTTATCGTTGTTGAAATTCGACCCCTCATTTTCAAATAGCTTCCAGAATTTTGTTTTAGTATTATGTACATTTTTAAAGAGTGAGCTTCGTTGTACACTTTTATATAAGTGATTTTATCCTAATGATTATTTCTGCTCGGTTGAGGCCTTTCGAAAAAAGAGTTTTTTCTACAAATTCCAGCTTGGTTGTAATGAGGGGGGAAGAATAAAAAAACACTTTGGATTCATTAAATTGGGGGAGAATGTGCCATGAATTGGACTCCATTCGCAGCATCGCAAATATGGTAAAGTTCCTGAATTTGACCTGTAAAGTGACCTACAGTTGGTTTAGCGCGTGTGGCGCAGTGATGGGAGGTGCCATGCCACACACACGTGGAACGATCCTCGCGCCCATGGCCCACCAAACCTTCCACTCCTCCGGGGACAGCAAATTGGTACCAGGCTTGTCAGGGAGGATAGCAGCACTGGCTCGATACATCGGTAGGCCACCGCCAGTCATCGCCCATTGTAAAGGCCAGATTGCTTAATGAGGTCGAATGCATGAAGCATTCCCTTGATCAACGCCGAGAGCTTTAAAGAGACAGAGCTTTACGGTGGGCTTACCGATTAATCAAATCAGTCAGTTTTTTTTTATCTTTTCATACAACTCTAATACTAATCTGCTTATTTTGGAAGGATGAAACACCTAGTTTTCCTATTATGCAGGATCGAACCACTGAGCAACCCTGTTTATACTGCAGAGCATCTCTAACCACTGCACTTACGCGCCTTGCTAATTGAATGTAAAATCGAGAAATCGAGAACAAACTGCGTTTTGCATAATCATTACATTTAAACGGACAGGAAACCGTTAAGGATCTTAACGTGGAACAGTTTTAAAATTTTTTTTAATGGTGAAAATGACATTCTTGAAAAAGAACATGGTGGATGACGTCTTACCGCTGTCGACGACGGCCGTGAAAACACTTAGTGAAACATAAATGGATGGAGATCTTGCAAAATCGCTAGCGCATTTAAAACAGTAGAGAAAGAGGAATATAAATGGGCGGAAAACTGAGAAGACAAAAAAACTTTGTATGTGGGTAGTATGCATTGGTTGAGCGAAAACAAAACGGCTGTCGTTGTCGTGTCTGTTATGGCGTTTCTTTTCATGTCAGATTTTGTGTATTCTTCTTTAAAGGCCGTCTTGGGACATTACGCCTTAAATTAGTTAACGAAAACTAAACGAATGTTTTCAGAGGTTTTAATGATAGTTCCGATGCGTTCGCTTGACATGATCGCATAGCTCATTGCACTTCGCCTTCTAATTAGTCAGAATTTCTGATGATAAGAATATCGAAATAACGGAGTCATGACATTTCACACAGTTCAGATCTGTTCCAGAAACGAAGCGAATAATATTTGTAGTGCATCACTAGTGAACTACAGAGAGTCTAGACCAGATAGCTCAATTCATCGTTAAGTGAAAGGGATTCTGTTTATAAACAGCTTTTCACAGATCTTTAAGGACGAGATACTCGCCGAAATGAACATATCCTTACAGTTCCGTTTCACACGTCTACATTTTTTACTTTCGTTTGGAGACCAGAGTTTAGTATACATTTAGTAGCTTACAATTTGGTCGTTTCCTAATCTTAAATCCTAAACGACAAAGTGGACAAAGCATTTGATGTTGAGCAATTCCTGAACCAGCGACTACGCATCCCACTCAATTCGTAGTATCATGGAGGTAACTAGACGCATTCTTGAATTGCAAAAATCACTTGTGAGGTCTATCGTTGCATCAAATCGGTGTTTTTGCCCTGTCAAGAAATTTCGATAACTCCTTATTGCCTACAATTAATTAAAGTAATGATTTTACCTGGGTACGGAATTGAACTAACGACTGGGTGATGATTTCACTAACTTCAAAACAAATGAATGTGAACAGTCATGAATGAGGTTACTGCTGGCATAAGGCTCTGGGAGTTGATCATTCTCTGAAGGATGCACCATGCATTCGACTTCTTCAAGTATCGTTTGAAGGCGAATGAACGCATAATTGGCCCTTTGAAAGGACACGCGTTGGCGTACCGATGTATCGTCTCAGTGAGAATCTTCAGACGAGTCTGATCATCACAGCGCTACAATCACAGACAAGGTCCCCTATGACTGAAATTTTGGATGTAAATCTTGCAAACCTATAAAACCCGTTAGAACCTTATTAAGGCGGACACAATCGTTTTAATAACGAACACTATCAAAACCTCATATCACGAATCTCATGTATAGCTCAAAAACAGGTTAAGCTCAAAGAGTTGAATATGGTGGGCAAATTAACTCATAGAAATTGAAAGCTAAAAAGAAGAAGTGGAAATAAGAAAATGATCGGGAGAAAAAATGCAACAGGTGAGTGACAGCTGATGTCGGTTAAAGTGAATACGATACTCAGACAATGAATGACCAACGATGACATCTAAAATTGCGACCGACTTCTTTGACTTCCGTTATTAATGGATCTTTGCCTCAGGCACATACATTAACTATCACCCGCTCTCATGAATTCAATTATTAACTATCAATACAAGGTTGCGTAAACGATGACGATGAATGAAATTCAGTGAAAGTGAAAGTAATGAAGGAAGTAAGAAATAAGTAGGGATATTGTGCGTTATGCAGTAGGAGATTAGACAGGTGTGGTTTGATCCTGAGCTGTGCGAGGTTCATTGTTCTTTTCCTGGACTTGTAGGTGGTGTGTGTATTGATGAAGCCACATTGGTTTATGACCAATATCGGACAGAATTCGTTCGAATTGTTCGTGATTTGCTTGCGGATCATTGATTCGCCTTTGTCTAAGCCATCTGAAAAGAAGTTGATCTGTTTGAAAGCAATACAATCTCAATTTCTGCGAGCAATTTTTTCTTACCAAAAACTCTGCGATATCTATTTTAGGCTAGATAACCTCCTAATTGAAATCCTAAGAGTTTTCAAGAAAACTAGGAATGGGTAAAAAGCTCTATGTGATGTACACGATACTAATTAATACGGATAAACAGGAAGATAGATGATACTTTTTTCTCTGAAATCCCCTCTATTTCCTCCCAGTTGGTAAAGTCGCTTTTTTGTGTTCTAAACGTTCGAGAAGTTTTTGAGGAAATTTTTAAGAGTACATAAGATTCAGAAATAGGTGGTTTACAGGAAAAAGAGGTATCGTTAGTACAACATTAATCACAGGAATGTAAGAGTTAGAACAGTTTAGAACTCATGGCACACCTGTGTATAACCACTACCTCTGCATTCTATTGCACTTTTTCTTTGTTTAATCAAGAATTTTCAAATCATGTAACATTTCTTGGTAAGAATAATGACATGAATTTTCCACTCACTTTTTTGTTAGCTGAAGAATCAAGAATTCAACGACTCCACGCTGGAAAAGATATGACAGCACCGTACAAATGAAAGCTACGAACACCAAGTAAAGACGATTTTCAAAGAACGGAATTGGATCATATTCGAGAAATTTAATGACGAATCCGGGCGGCCACAGCGTAATGATCAGCGAGACATGAAATCGACAGAATGATCCGGTGGAAAGGAAAAGGGAAGAAACTGACAAAATATACAAATGACTCCCTACTGCATCCATGCATCATCCCATGCTTATACGGATTACTTTCTCATATTTATGGTTGAAGAGAGCATGCAAGCTTTGATGCTTCGCGAAGTTCCACACGTGGGTTGAATAAAGCATGCAGCTTTACCTTTCACATGACTTGGTACTCACCACAAAAAGAATAACTAAAGTGATACAGAGCGGACGGTTATAGAGGATCGATTTACGATACGGTTCTCCCTTGCTGTTGATGAGAGCCAATGTTATGTATTGAAAAGTTGACATACAAAACAGTCCAGTACCCTAAATTATGAAGAGTTCCGCTCAAACAGAAAAGTAGAATGTAGTGTGTTTCTTTTGAAAACTACTATTCGAATATATGAAAAGGAACCTGCATAGACCTCCTACTTAATTTATCAGGACCATCTGGCGGTGCATATGGAAAAAACCACGGCTGCCTTGTTATTAGAATGAATACGTAAAGCTAAAAGAAACACATCTGACAAAATGGAAAGAATTCGATTGTTGTCTGCTGTGTATGCACTCAAATTCAATGTGATGGTTCAATAAATACTTCTAGTGCCCTCTTTCCTTGTATACTGTCTTGAGGGGAATTGAAGTGAGGGAATAAATTTGGTGCTGAATTTATCTTCTAGTTTGCTGTTGAAGAAAACTGTACTGCTTCTAACATTCTCTAACGCCCACTTTCAGCATCTCATCATTAACCAAAAACATTTCTCGTTAACAGCTCTGAAAATAACAAAAACACATTCTTAATAACGTCCTAACTGTTGGAAATGGACAAATTAATGAGAAGGATACAATGATAAAATTATCCGCCCCCATCATCGGCATCCAGTCTTCCAACGTTCAAATGTAAAAGTATAAGAATGGAACCGAAGCAGAAGATAATCCTTTCCTAAACCATTAGACATCATAATAAACTTATCATAACAGGTTTTATGTCATTAGACGAAATAGAGAAAGGATAAAAAAAGATAAAGCTCTCGCCGTTGGTCTATCCCTGAAGTATGCGCCATGCATTCTCATCCAAAGAATCGCTGGAGGTGATTGAATGCATATCTGGCCTTTAAAATGACTCGTGGTGACCTACTGATGTATCGAGCCAATGCTGTTATCCTCGCTGAAAAGTTTGGTACTAATTTTCCCTTCCCGGAAGAATGAAAGGCTTGGTGGGACTGAGGCGGTGGGATCGATCCCATGTGTATTTCAGGACGCCTCCAACGACTGCGCTACACGCGCTCCTACGAAATAAATAGTGATAAGATACTTAAAATTATCATTTATTCACAACCTCATCAAAAGGTGACTGTCAACATAAGCATTTATTAGAAGGATGACATTACTCTAGTTCTTTATGAAACACTGGATTCATTTTATTTTTATGGCAACTGAAGCTAATTGCATCAGTAAACAAGAAAGAGCGGAGTTTCTTCAAAGTCACTATCTCTAAGGTTTAAATTGAAATATTAGTGGACAGTGAAATCGAAATCGAATGTCGAGAAAATAAGTAAACAGTGGAATAATCGAGTGTTTCTGCGTAACAAAGATTTACAATGCTCTTGATTAAAGTGAGCTTCATCAGTTCTCAGATCTCTCGCAAGTTATATTCTAGTGCAGAACAAATCCTGTATTATGACCACTACGGGAAAAATTTCGAAATACTTAGTTATAATGAAATATTTTTCACGAAATCTCATGTATCAAAGAGTGCAAACATGAGCGTTTTGTCGAGCTTCCATCTAAACTCTAGAAAAGTTTAATAAAGCAACTATACACACCTGACTGATTGCAATGATTAAAAGCTGACCACACACAGATGCGACGCTGGCTAGAGAAAGTAGTTGCGTGGGAGGTTGTGTAGAACTTAGTCTGTCACTTGCCGGTGTATTACCAAAGAACAAAGCAACAAATGTGATCAAGAACATGTCAATGTAGAGAAACTGCAAGTAGATAATTATATTTTAGCTTCTTCAAAGGTGCTGACCTCGTTTGTTCCAATTAAATTGCTCCAACATTGTCGAGCAGTTTTCCCGTTCATGTGTTTGTTTACACAAGAGCATATTATTGCGAAGGTGATGAATAACAACTACAGTGTGCTCCATACCTCCCTGTTTCTCACTGGTGGCTATTTCCATGAAATGTACCTCTTTCCGACTACGACACATAGAAATAGGAATGTGAAACAACATCAGGTACGAGCACTTGACCTATACAAACAGCTCGAAAAACTCGCACACCGAACATCGTAAGTGTAATTGAGCCGTTAAATTGTCATGTTTCCTTCAATATTGCCCGTCTTCACTCTTCTTTTGGCTTCCTTATAACTTCCAGCGCAGTTTGCAGAAAAGGAAAAATAACACTCATCTTAACAGCAAGAAAAAATCAGTGGTATTCCCTATGAGTGAATCGATAATGAATATCATATATCTTCTTCATAACGATTATTAACCTTATTTTATGAAGGAAATCGATCCAAAAATTCCATCAAGTGTTTGTCGTGGCAACCTGAGAACGCCTTAGCTTCGTGATCTCGGGTTTCTAGAGATAACCAGTCAACAGTCAACATGTTGATGGGAAAGGGCAACAGAGTCTCAAGTTGCAACCGAAGCCACACACGAACTCGATCACCTCTGTTGTTTACGGCTTGTGGACGATGTGATTGATGGAGGAATTGTTGGGATCGGCACCATAAGTGAAAAGTGGTCATGGTCATTTACGTATCTAAGCAAGGATGCACTTAAATTTGACTAAACAATACCTGAAAATCTGTCAAAGTGTTTGAAATCCAATAGAGAAGCAAAACAGTAGTAAATTGTGTTAGTGAGTAACCAGCCATATATTTGAATATTCCGAATGATGTCACAAGAGCTGCACGACCTTCTCGGATGACTGTTGGTACGCAACGAATATCGGCAATCTGTAATTTCAAACCGTAAATTATATTTCAAAATCACATAACCAGAAAAATCTTGATTTCTGTGCTATTGAAGCTCTCCAATCAAAACCAAGAATGAAAAGAACAAACGACAAAAAGAGAAGAAAAAAAAAGCAATAGTCTAATAAATACATGGTGAGCGGATACGATCCATATCATGTCATTAGCTGGTTTAAGCTACCTAAATAAAGTCTATGGCGTTTCATCTTCTGGCAGAATAAAAAGCATTTGTTACATTCGCTGAAGACATTAGACGCACCTAAAGTCACCTCCATAACCTGGGAACACGTATTAATTTATCTCAACAGACGTTCGTCATGAGATGAGTACTTCTCAAAATTAGTCTCAGCCCATATCTTTCTTTTTTTCTTTTTTTGTTTTCTTTTTTCTCTTTCTTTTCTGTGTTTTTCTTTCTTTTTCCCTGATCTTTAAATTCTTTGGCAATGGTCCATGATTTAACAGAAGATTTTCTAAAATACAGTTGTTTTCGCAATAATGTTCTTGGTAAAACAAAGGCTTGGTAAGAGTTTTCCCTTTATACAGTACAGGAAATGACAGTTAAATATAATGGCTTTGTAATGTTGGATCTACTCTTTATAAGAATGACAACGAGGCAATCAAATCGTTGTATTCTTCCGATTCAGCTTTCATAGGCTTTGGCTGGACTGCTCCAGTAAAATGAACGTTGATTTTCGTTGAAAAACCTTTCAGCATGATGTTCATTCCAATGATACCAAGTGATTTGTGGTGTCGCTTAAAAGTCTTCTCCAACTTTAATTGGAATGTGTGCCGTCATATGTAATACTTAACAAGATTTTCTTCGCATTTCAGATATTTGAAGCTCATATAATTTTTTTTAGGACGCGCAATATTCTTCCTGGAAAGCTCTCAAAACAAACCAACAAGCAGATCGAATGATCTTTACCTAGAACCTTTTTGCCACCTTCCTAAGGCTCAGTGAAACCCACTAAATCCTCTAATAATAGGAGTATTTTATATTGTAATCTGGAACGGAAGGAGTATCTGTAGGTATAAACGGCTCAAATGAAATTTACTGTGACATATCCTGGTCTTGAATAATTACGTTCTTCATGCTCTTGATCTTCAGATAAGCAAATCCATAATGAAATTTCAGAATTGGGTATGTTCACTGTTAAGAAAACATGTGGGAAAAAATTGCCTGAAAACCTCCTGTTCTTCAGTTCCATAAGATGACAAAAGATGGCGTTAATTGCGTTTTGGACTAACAAAGCTGATACTTCCAAAAATAGGTTAGCTAAAATTCCATCAGATAATCTTCAGACCAATTCATTTCTGGATAAATTACAGCACCTTATATCCGCACCATTTTGTATCTTGAAAGGATTTTCTGAAACTTATAAGCGATACATTTCATATGTAACGTAACAGCAGGGCTTTTCACTTTTGGAACAATCCCTTAATGGTGATAGAGATGTAGTATCATTTTTTTAGGCGTATTTGGAACAATTTTGGAATTCAACGAAAAGTGCTCATTCTTGTGTTCATCTTTATAAAAAATATAAAGAAAGGGTCTTATCCCAATATTCTTATCATGAAAGGCCCTTTCCTCTCACTCAAGGGCGCGGTTATGAGTTGTATTCCCGGCTGAGGTCCGAGTGAATCTTCGTTGTGAAACAGCGGTGATCGCACCATTTGTTATTAATTTTATGGTCATTTTTCTCCAACTCCATACAATGCTGCTAATTCAACTTCGTGTGCTCTATAGGCTGTAAGTTCAGCAGATATTGAAACTGACCTTCTTTTGATGGACACCTTAGAGACGGGAGACGAACAGTAAAAGGGACAAGATCCTCTGCTAACTGATGTGGCAAACCCTATTTTGAGAGAATATTCTAGTGATGTAGTTGAACAGCAGTATGCACTACTCATTACCCATAGCGGTCCTGTCATTTTTACTCAGGACTAAAGGGGGGTCGTTGAAACGACCTGAGTACCTCTTTTCAATTATGTGATGGTCAAATGCAATAGGGTATACAGCAAACAATTCACAGGATACCAAAGCTTATTTATTACTGGTCTTCTAGTTGGGTTTCTGGGTAAAAGAAGAAACCTCTATTCAATTTATGTAATCAGGTTTAGAATATGAACCCCTTCCTCTACAATATTTCATTACCATACGGGAATACATTTCTGGACTTCCTGCATATTTAGTAAATTCATTTCTTGATAAACTTCTTGGATAAACAACCTTTTTTGATATGTTTGCTTGCAAAACGCAGGGGATTTCAACGATACGAATTCTATCGAAGTTGTTCAGCCACAGAATTTTTGGCAAAAAGGAGTGCTTGATCTATGCACGTGTGTGGAGCAGTGGTTGGAGGCGCCACTGCGACACACACTTGGAATTGATCCACGCGTCCATGGCTCACCAAGCCTTCCATCCCTCCGGAGTCGGCAAATTGGTACCAGACTTGTCTGGGAGGATAGCAGCACTAGCTCGATGCATCGGTAGTCCACCGCGTTTCATTGTAAAGGTAAAGTGTATTTTCAGGTATGCATTCAATCACCTCCAACGATACTTAATGAAGTCGAATGCATGGCGTACCCCGCAGGGATTGATCAACGTCAAGAGCTTTATCTCTTTTTTTTTATTAATATATTCACAAATAGGGAAAAAGAAGTACGGAAAACTTTAGTAGAAGCATTCCACTCATAAGTTTACGATTAAAGAAGAACTTTAACTATGGATAACCTTTTGTTTGTGCACCACTAGCGATTAGAGTAAAAATCTTACTCTTGACGTAAACGGTGCGGCAATTGAAGCTTCGGCATCCGATAATGAAATTCCAGCATGTGCAGCCTTCAGTGCAGCACAATCGTTCGCCCCGTCACCACACATCGCGACAGTGTAATCAATCTAAACTTAGAAAATACGTTGGCAAAATGTGAAGAAGCTACTATAAGGGAACAATAGTGGAGAACCTTTTGAAGATCGTTAATCAACTGCTGTTTTTGATCAGGAGACATCCTTGCAAAAACATCGCATACGCACACAATCTTATCCAGTAATTCGGGATAGTGACGTGTTACAATGGCAAATGTCGGACCTGAAATTGATAGTTGGTAAGAACTTTCGAGAATATGCTTCTTTCCAACTTCGACAGAAACCGAGTCTCCATCAACTGTCTTTTCGGAACATGGTGCAGCCTTGAGTTAAAATACCAGGTTTGGATAAATAGGACTAGCACAATTTTACAGTTGAACGATTCACGCACATAGCTCCAAATCGGTGCCTGTGGCTGTGCAACCGAAAACTGTCGAGTATCAAAAGGCTGTTTATTGTTTCATTATGATATGTAAATGAGATTTTCCGTCTTGTATCATACGAATTTGCTGTCCGAACAAACTTTAGTTCTCTATGATTTTATTCTATATCAAGCGCGTACCTGCCTGAGCGTTAAAAGCAGTCGTCCTTTGTCGTCTACCACATCGGCGCGATGCTCAACTAAGTAAGCAGTCTTAGTGGGTCGGATAATTCCACACTCTTGAGCTACACTCATTGCAGTGAGAAGATTATCACCCGTCACCATCACTGTTCGTATGCGAGCTCTTAAACGATACCAGTGATTTTATGCTGTGTTAACATCATTTTCGAATTACGGGTTAGAAAAAATTCAACGTCTCCTATCTCTTCGTCCACAATATGAGGAATGGCTTCAAAATTTAGTACGATACTACTAGGTTGTACGGAAACTAATGGCGGACTTCACCCCCTATCATTAAAATAGCATATCTCAACTCGGAATAAACTTCACTAGAAGGAATGGAAAAAAAATAGCTGAATTTGTCGTTTTGACATCTCACTCTCAAGTCTGTGAAATTTCTCGAAAGGGAACAATTTATATGGCAGTTCATTAAACGGCGAAAATTCATAAAATAAGGTCTATACAGTTATGTAATTGTCCAATATCCGAGAAAAACTGCAGGTAGAACATATACGTAAAAAAATTCGACTAAAATTTTTCTTTAGCTGAATTTTTACGATCCGTCTTCACATCTACTACGGCGATCCCAGCACTTCTCACACTTGATTCGTTTCCTCGCATTCATTATCCACGAAGGTCTTCCAAGTTTTTACGTGTGGCTTCAGCTACTGCTTGAGGATTTTCACTTCATCTTGAATGTTGTAGAAAGCTGGTCGAGTCGATTCTTTCTGAGTCCTGAGATAGCTGGGCTGCAGCGTTCCCAGTTGGATTGCAGAGAGTGATCTTTCCCCGGACAAATTCGGTACCAATTTCTCGACCCCAGCGGGATTAGGAACTTGGTTGGCCCGACGCGGACTTGAACTAGCATCATGCTCGTGACGACGGACATCACTACCACTGTGCTATCTGCTCCTTTTATTACGAAACCGGCATTAATTCTCAGATGATGCAATAAATGAAGAGAAATCAATAAAATCGCGGAGTATTTCTGTCACTGACACTTACTAATCGAAGAAAGAATTCGCCAAGGCAAAGAACTTATTTTGAAAGGTTTTATACAAGGTAAATCAATATGGAATTACGAGTGCTGAGCATCACTTATTGATAAGCACTATTAATCAATCATTACATTGACACCATTGAGGATAAACGATGACTTACCGATTCAGTTGATTAATCACTCCCTTAGTAACAGATTTTACTCTGTTTTCTAATGCTACAAGACCCAGAAGCGTCAAATCGTTTTCAACCGTATTGCGAGGAACTTTCGAAGCTTTTGCATAGTTCAGTTCGAGCGCCTTTCGTGCCACGGCAATCAAACGATAGCCATGTTGTGCGTATAGATCCACTTGTGCCTGAAATTTCGGGGATATGTTGAGCTCTACTGAAAAGACAAACAATTTCGATAAAGCATAAAAAAAGATAAAGCTCTTGGCAATGATCAATACCTAGTGATGTGTCATTCATTCGCCTTTACTAAGGATCGTTAGGGGAGAATGTATGCATCTCTGGCCTATATAACGCTTTGCGGTGGCTTAGCGGTGTATAGAGTCAATCCTGCTATGCACTCAGACAAGCCTGCTACCAATTTGACGAGCCGGAAGGCTTGATGAGCATGGGGCGCTGGACCGAACCAATCTGTATTGCAGAGCGCATCTAACCACTGCGCCACACGCGTCCTATTTCGGTAGTTTAAAAATTCAACTTAGCTCTTTAACTAATTGATCTGCATGTGATCTTCAGGAGAGTGCAGGAAAATAAAGCTCACAGAATAAATGGCCACGGACTATGAACATTTTATGACCTGATTTGTAGACTCACATTCTGGGCAATCCAAAGTTAGCGCCTTATTGCTAATGGTGGACTTGTTAGTGACAATTAGTGTTTAAATCCATTTGCCATTTGCTGCTTCACTCCACTGGATTCAATTCTATACGACTACGAAAACTCCACAACAGAAAAAAATAAGAGGTGAAGTCCATCAACTCGAATAATTGGCGCTCTGAAGAATGTGACTGGGCCGAAATGCTAACCGTAGTAAGAATTTGTAGCAGCTTCTTGCGAAATTATCGATAAGTTTTGGCTTATTAGGTTTATACTACCGCAATTATCACCAAAATACGAAATTCGTTGTCATCTTTCTCGTCTATAACCTCGCACTCATATCACCGTACAAAAGAAACCAAAGTAGGATTCTTACTAAGGGAGGACGTGGATGTCGGCAGCAAATGCTGGAGTCATTTCTCGAATAAAAGAAGATCAGGTGTATAACGCATAAATCGCGATCAGAACAGCTTCTAAAAACCATAAAAAAGAAAAATGTTAACCCCAGAATAATTTCTATTCAAACGACAGTTTGCTTGCTCGAAAAGATTCCCTTCTCTGGCCCCTCGAAACTCTTGCTAAGGCTCTAGTAGGTCGTCGTTACTTGCCAGCTAATGACTATTGTGCTTCCAGGACGGCAGTGATTCCTATCAATCGACTATTCATAGCTGAGCGTCCGAATGGAAATGCGGAATTCCATCTGAACTTGAGAGATCCACGTCCGAGGCACTCAAATGACACAATATTCTTTGTTAAAGAACTTCATAGAGAAGTATGACAATTATTACAACAGTTTCCCACTCAATGCATCATAGAACCATACAGTCAACTTTGCACCCAAAAATGAAGTAATAAATGGCCCTATAAATGATCAAAGCAAAAAACGAAACCAATTCTTGTTAAACCAAATGGCTGTGGGGGCATAAAAATATTGTTTCTAATGAACGCGGTAATGTTCATGTCTAGTAAACAGTACTTGGCAGTACCGAATAATTTTGTGGAACAGTCGATGGATCACAGAGTGATAGAATCATTTCCGGCGAGCCTTTGCAGAACAATGTCATGTCGTGAGATGAATCGTCACGAGGATTTGAGACAATTACCGACATTCGTTGAAGTGAAGAACTTAAAATCGTGAAGTTTATCATACAGGTAAAAAACTGTTTGCCGAATTCAGATTAACTTCAAAAAATAAAACAAGGCATTACAGAGACATCAAACCTGAAAGTAAATTGCCGGATGACACTGTACTCCTTATTGAATTTAGTGTTTCGCAGAAGTTCTTGTGGTGGTTTAACTATGGTAGGCTAAAGGAAAGAAATTTATTTATTCATTCGCTACTGAACTCATAAGCGCAACTTACATGTCCGATAAAAGAATTTCCTTTTCTAAGAACAATAAGCATTAAATTGAAGCACAAAAATATTTATATATCATTAATTAGGACCAATTGCGAAAAACGACACTACCAAGTTCTTTTGACGAGTACGGAAGCTATAAGTTTAAGCTCAGAAGGAAACATTATTATAATTGTAAGTGCCATCCTTCTTGTCATAAAAAAGAACTACCAACAAGGAGAAAGGTGAAAGAAAAGAAAAAGAAAAGGAAAACAAGAACAAAATGGACAACAAAGTCCAATAAAGACGTAAAATACACTAAGATAAAGCACCTGGACGTTATCGTAGAGTTGCATTTCGCTCTCCTCCTTATCATCAACCGTTTCCACCATCGCCCATCCGGTCTTGTTAAAGAGAATCAAATCAAGGGGATCGCCATGTAATTCACCATGAATTCTAAATGTCTAGACAAAGCTGCAGTAACAAAGCTTCACGAATGCTAAGTGCTATGCCGTTCAAAAGCTAATGAATTTATAATTAGGTTATGTAGAAACTAGTATACTTAGTGAGAGAATGGCAAGTAGCAATTGCGGTAATCAACTCGCCGTCTGAAGGAAAATCTGCAGGATTCATTTCTGATTTCTCTTCAGTGAATGCAGGTACTGCTTCTTCACTTGCGGGTATTACGGCACGAAGTGCATGAAAATCAAGACCATCTTCAGTTAGAGTACCAGTTTTGTCGAAACAACACTAGAATATCTATATAAATGATACTATACCCTGTAACACTTGCAATCCCACTAGTCATAGCAACATGTGTTAATAAATATCCAATTGTGCCTATGGTCATGGCCGCACATTGGATTCCACTCACTCTCAATTATTACGATTTTACCAATCACTGGTAGTCCCACCCACTCCCCGGCGCTCGTAGGATTCTCCCATGGTTAGGGAGCTAATTTGTTAGACGAGGCTCTGAATAGAGAAGAATGTGCTTACTAGTCACATCGAAAGCTGTTCGCATGACCGAATGTAAGATAAAATACACATGTATGCATGCACACTCATGCACACTCCCATGAATACGGTTACGTATAAACACGTAGTATGTGCTCTATTGCTGCAGAGAAAACACAGAAGGTATCAATTGAGTCTGCATGCATCTCACAGAGCACATTTCTTTTCTTGAATCGCGTTAAGAACTAGCCCAAGACCCTTCACATGAATGAGGTTTATGGTCAGACAACACCACCGATACTTTGTATAATTATTCATTTAGGCTGCCCGTCATAAGGTGTCATGCTGGCTATATCACTTTTCCATTCGATTCGCTGCCCTGAAGACGTCATACGTGAAGTTGGTTGGGATTCGCTTAAAGCTTAACGAATTGTTGACTTTTTTGTCGTTAACATATTAACTAGAAGTCTAGCATCTAGTAGTACTAAAGTATCTTTAGGTCTCACTATTGGCATTTGTCCACTATTATCGACCGGAGAGAGGGCTACTGCTTAGCGAATAGATTCCTTCCAGGATGGCAATGATTGCTACGATTTAGTCAGCCGACTGACCTGTGATTACGCAGTAGACCAATTGTTTTTTGTGTACATATACTTGAATACTTAAATAGTCCATCTTTACGAATCATGAAGAATCGCGAGGGCGCCAGCACAGTTTCTTTCTGAGAGGTAATTTACCAGTTGAGCAATCCTCCACTTCCTTACAGTCTTGAAAACCGCATTAGGGTTTTCCGAGATGGTCGTCACTTTCAAACTAGTGGCTGTTCGTTGTGAAGATGCCGTGATTCCTGTCACTGGCCTTCAGTATGGGAATGTCAAATTCATTCAAGGTTTCGAAAACCTCGCTCGATGAACGACCCCCTGCTCTACACTGCAGAATAGCACAAAGGAGTAATCTTGCCGTGATGAGACAGTAAATATTGGTCTTTCGGAACGGTGTGCAGTGCAAAATAGGATAGAAAGCATAAAGTATCCGGCATTGGTCACTCTCTGAGGCATGCGCTAAGCATCGCTAGATGTGACTGAACCCATTTCAGGTCTATGCAGTGACCTGCGATGCCTACTGATGTATCAAGTGCTATCTGATGAACTTTTATATAAAGGAAGCCTGCGCTATACCGTATGTTTGATGCAAGTTCTCGTGGCTATCGTGACATGGTTTGAACTAGCTTTATCAGACTGCACTAAAACTAAAAGAAGAACTTTCTAGAATATCATTTGGAGTACTAACTTTAGGTTCCTCTACCAAAACTCCGCCTATCGCATAGCGTACACTATCCCCAAGACCATAGTCACCTTTCAGTTCCTCAAGCATCCTCGTACATATTGTCTTAGTCCACCTTACTACCTCTGTTACCACATTGCCGCTTGTATTGTTTCAGGATTAGAATATCGTTATTGTTGCATAATTATTGTTATAGACTGTTCAGTTGCCCAAGCTCGAGAATGCCTTCTGTAGGAAAATCAAAAAGTCCCACTTAGCAAATTCTTACAGTTCGTAGGCCGAGTTTTCCACTGGTGCCGAAAACTGACTCAAAAACCTATATTCTATTGCTGAGATCGGGAATCGGGATTGAACCAACGACCACGTGTATATTGTAGGCCACCTCTTTCCACAGCCCTATACACATCCATGAAAAATCAATTTTTATTATTTATTTTCACGATATATTTAGCAATACATGCAAAAAAACTGCCTTTCGCTGTATATAGAGCGAAAAAATGGAAAGAAGAAAAACTAAATTTAGCACCGGGTCCCCAAAGCAATCTCTAAAATACGAAGGCTAGTATTCGATTTGGAAATATCTATATTTTTTTCAATGGGGAACCTTCTTAAGAATGTAATTTCACTAGCAACTAACCACATTAATCGCACCACATGTGTTGATTGTAGATGGTGAAATACAGAATATCTCTTTCTTCCGAAGTCGTAGATTAGAGTTTATAATACCGACAGACATAGCAGCTATAACAGTTGAAGTTACATTGCTAAAACTAAGCTTTGCTGTCTTTTGACTTGATTTTTGACGTTTTTTACTCCCCCTCAAATATCCTGCTAGTAATAAAAGGCTTATAGTTCCACAATGTCGCGCTATCATAGTTAAACCATGCAGCGCTGCGTAAGCGATCAACACATCACTTATGTTATACTGTAGCGGTTTCTTTTAAGAATGCTTATATTCCATCCAAAATCTAGTCTAGAATTCTTTTTGTCCATATAGACGTATCCCCTCATTTCAAGAAAGGTGGAGATTAGAAAGTCATACTTTATATTGAATATATGTAAAGCTAGACTTCATACTAAAATCGCCGACTGCACATGATAAGACATTGCTTAACGGTTTTATAAGTGCCATGAAATATTTTTTGAGTGCCAGTTCTCATTTACTCTGCGTTATAGAGCACTGGAAGTACACCTACCTTAGTCAAATGGTCAATTACTTCACGAAGCAAATCCCAAGACCGATTTTCTGTTAAGCTCAGTAAATAAAAGAAGGATAAAGCTCTCAGTGTTGATCAATCCCTGAGAGAAGCGTCATGCATTCGACTTCACTAAGTATCGTTGGAAAAGACTGAAGGCCCATCTGGCCTTTACAATGAATCGCAGTAGCCTACCGTTGTATAAAGCCAGTGCTGCTATTCTCCCAGACAAGTCTGGTACTGATTTGCCGACCCCGGAAGGATGGAAGGCTTGATGGGCCTTCGTCGTGGGGATGGATCCTATGTGTCTTCTAGAGCTCCTCCGACCACTATGCCACACTCGTTAACCTCATCAGTGATCAATGATTCACTGCTCTCTATATGAGCAGACACTAGATCCTTATTATACCATTTATTCAAAATAGATGTCGATTTGGCGGCTTGGTTTTCTTCGGAGCATGGAAATGTCAAGCTGATACACAATCTGCTAAGCCAAATACTTTCATGACCCAAATATAAAAACTTAGTACATGAATTCTCATTTGCATATGAAACAATTTCTTTTAAACACTCATCTTTTACAACCATGACGATGCCGAGATATATGCAATGCTCCGGACCGCAGGTGCCTGCTATAGGGAACGAACGCGCTATTACCCTTTCCAGAGCTAACGCCTTCACCACCACACCAGGCGGGTCCTTCGTTTCGCCTGTCTCTCAGCTAGTTCTATTGATCTTTTGCCATCAGCAATCACCAGTCAACGGGATAGTTTTCTGATGTAGGCTCCACAGATCAATCCCGTTGTTGGGTGATTGCTAACAGCACTAGTCGATAAATAGGTTCGTTCCCCACTGCAGGCACCTGCGGTCCGGAGTTTCGCAATTATCTGAACATCGCTGTGGCTGTATTTCGCATAACACTGGATGGAGATCAGGCGCGGAAAGTTTTACATGGGTCAGGGATGTGCATGGATCAGGTCAGAAAAAATCGGTTTGAGCTATGGCGCGAGGTCGCGCGTGATTACAAAAGACTCCTCCTGGCTGTTTAATTTTGGATTCTTAGGATTTACCCAAAACGCTTTAAGTGTTTCGTGAGCTGCTGCTGTTGATTCTTGTGCAAGGATAGTGACTTCAGATTGGAATTCTTCTTTGTTAACATGTTCGTGCCTTTTACGTACCTCGTGTTCTGTTTGACTTTAATATTCCAACTAGGTGCTTTTTTTATACGGATGCGGAGTCGCTCAGCCGTTTCGTCAACATGTTCGACCTAACACGCTTTACAAGAGTAACACCGTACTCGGACCTCGGACTCATTCCATCACTGTCATTATCGTTAGGATATATTATACAATTTCGTCATGTGCAAAAACGATCATACAAACAGTTTCGAATTAGCTGACATCCTGGAGTGTGATCACTGTTACCGATTCCCTTTCTAAGCAACGTTTTATAGCTGTACTTATTCCGTTAGAAATGAAGGGCAGGATAAACGGGACTCTATCCTTGCAAGAATTATCTTTTCGGAACGTAGTTTTTCCTCTTAACCTATCTCGAGGGTCTGCGGCATCGTAGCCATTGGAAATGGCTATTTTCCGTGCCAGTTTCAGGAATTCCTTCTTTTGCAACATTGCAAGACTTCAACGAAAAAACGCTGAATGTTTAAAAGAAATTGTTTAACATGCGAACCGAATTCACGCACTGAGCTTCATCTGTTGAAGTTATGATAGTGTTTGGCTGAGTAGATTTCATGTTAACTTGATCTTTCCATGCCCCGAAGAAGGCGAAATCCGTCGAAACGTAAGCTATTGCAAATAAATAAGTGTTGTAACAGTGTCGTGTCTGTTCATAAAAAAAAACAGTGGTCACAGCTTTTCAAAATTTGGTTAAGTTAACTAGATCCATTGGAAACCGAAATTTCATTCCATATCACCGGTTGCCTCACCGCTTAACATCGTTCGTTATGGCGCCCATTGTGTTGCACACTAAGGCAGCTTTCTGTTCATAAGACTAGTTTTTCTCCTTGTGGTCCTGGAACCTTGGCTTTCGTGTGCCGTCATCACTCAGTCACCACCCGTGTAGATTGCAATGAGCTTTACACCACTAGATATTCATTAGAAAACAACTAATTTGTGATACTGGTGTACTTAAATCCGAGTACGCGAGTAGAAATGTCGAAATGATGTGTGGCTCTAGTGATGAATGATTCCTGTTGTTGGAAAACATATAATGAAAAGTAGTCAAACCTGGTAAAGCTGGCGGAACAACGATCGTGATAATGTCCAGGGATCGTATGATGATATCTCTAATGGACTGTTTCCTTTCTATCATTATTATGATTGTGTAGATGAAACCAAACAAAGCAATAAAGAAGAGGAATGCAACGAACTAAAACGCAAGATGTTCTAATATATCACTTTTGCTTGATGTAAATGAAGAAAACTACGAATCAGAAAGAAAAGTCAAAGGGAAGTGTGAAAACTTTCTTTCATCCACCAACCTTGAAGAGATCCTTCGTGAATCGAAAGTCGACTGGTTTCGGATACATTATTGATCGAACAAGCTGCCCTTTAAGTGTAGAATACCCCGTTCTGAGTACGATCGCCTTGAACACCGTTCTTAGTTTATCGAACTGTTTGCCGAAGTTCGGCACTACGTAGATAAATGAAGCATGCAGCTTGATGTTTCCGCAGGAAAATCGAACATAGACTGGCCATTAAGCCGTGAAATACATGAAAACTTTCAAAAAAAAACTTTAAAAAGTTTAAAACACTGAAAATGTAATTTAGTTAGACGAGGAGCTACTAGGCACGGATAATGTTCCGCGGCAATTAGCAAAGGTATCCGGGAGAAGAACAGAAGATTGTTTCCCGAAGTTACACAGCACTCGATAATCACAAGAATTTCTGCACGCCTGGAAGAATTGTTGAAAGGCAGTAAACCTCTCCCCAGTACACAAAGGCCGTCGACTATTTGTGATTGAGACTTTTAACTACTAACAATGCTATCCATGCATTTTAGGAATAATCAGGTTCAGTCACCACTTAAGGATAGAAAAGAACAAATCGTAAAGTCGCAACTGATCTAAGACATGAATCCGATTAGCTCCATAGATGATGGCTGCAAGACAACGAATTATGTAAAGGAAGTGCTGGAGCCTACATGGCATGTGTGGACGAACTATCTAAGAAGGCAAGATTAACAAATGCTGCCGTTTTAGGAATGGCTTTCTGATAACAGTGGGCATTGCTCTTACCATTATTATGAGTGTTGCTTTTAGTACCGCCAAAGTCAAAATCTAAAGCGAGTCTTCGAATGATATATAAGGCATCAGATGCTTGCCACTGATAACGCTTAACTGTATTATAACGTGGCTAAAAAAAACCGACATTGCCGTATTTGAATGATGAATTAGAGGAGAGCAGCTTCAATGACACGAGAGAAATAAAACGAACAGATGATGTTAAGAGGTAACAAGACCTTCGGTACAAGGACGAAAAGTGTTGTTGGTATTTCATTTTCAGCTAAAATACGAACTTTAAATGTAATCACATCACAACAAAAATACCTTGACTTCCCTTCCCTGGTAAAATCGTGTTTGTAAAATATGCGTACCACAGAATAAGATGTGTTTTGAGTGTTTCTCAATGGATAGTCGCTTGTACTCTTCATCATCATCATGCGTTGCAGTCAATGCTACCTGAAACATTCACTGATCACGAAAACCTACTGTTGATGGATTAAGTAAAGTGATATGACAGTCAACCATGTCATGTCATGCTATGGTGACATCACCTTTGTGACGGGAACAGACTCTCCTGTCAACATACTCTCGTTCACGATCGCTGTTCCAGTCATCAATATCGCATCGCAGTGGATCACACCACCATTAGCCGGCACAAAAAATATGTCACCCGGTACCAACTATAATAGATCGATCGAAACAAACACTACTGTCGTCTTCTTATCATATCGAAATGTTGAAAGGGCAACGCCGGTTTTCAAAAATTTGTCGAAGGACGAAAACTCGACATGCTACATCAGTGAAAAAAAAGAATGGGAAACATGGCAGAGTGAAGGAATGTGATCATTATCTAATTATGCACAAATCATAAGAAGTAACCTCGTCAGTGCTAATTTTTTTAACGATTCTCTCTCGTAACACTTTTACTTCGTCAGACGAGTGAACCATTGACCGTAGCTTTTTTTCTTGACTCCTATAAAGTGAGGTATTGTTCACTAGCTTACATTAAAGAAAGAAAAACAACACCTAGGCTCCATATAGGCGTTGCGTGGGGTAGCACAATGTATGTGTATTGATTGCCGAGGTACAATGATCAATACTCATACTTTACACTTTTAGTCACTGTTTAGTACCGATGATATGCAAACTGTGCAGTTTAGAATACAAACCTCGTCTGATAAACGTCTATTAAAATGGATGTCACAGACATAATAATAATAATCGAAGCGTAATACTCGTAATGGTCGTTGAACCAAATTATAACACTGAAACACTTTTTCTATTCAGAATCGATGGAAATCATTTGAAGACATATTGAAGAAAAAGTTCTGGAATAAAAAGTATTCTTCTTACCTGAAAACCTGGAAAATATAAAAAGGTGAGATAGCTTCCTTAAAAAGCGAAGCAAGAATGGGCTTTAGTTTAACATCTATCAAATTTTTGCCATAGATTTCTCGTCGACTCGTAACATCATCTTCGGAAAGACCTGTATCTAATTCTATTGCTGAGTGGAAACGGTTCAGCGGTACCTGAAATAAAACGACTTTATTGATCTTCATAAGGAATCAAGCAAAATCCTGGAGAAATTAGCGTGAAAAGCCTAAATGATGTAAATATAAGATGGAAACAATAGCGGTTGTAGAGGACACAGATTGAACGAGAGAATACGTCTCACGTTGAAACAATCGTGAATAAATGTATAACTTTCAGGTGACCTGGACAAACTCTAGCCTTTTTTTGTAGTTTAATTTTTTTCCAAAAAAATTCTAAGTACTGCCACCTACGTGTTTATCAAGATCCGCTGGTGACACCCAGTCCTCTGAAGCTGGTAGCCAAACGTATTTCAATTTCCGAAAGGTAAAATATCGCATGGAATCTACTTTTTGCATGGTTTCATTGCCCTGTGAAACATCTAGGTTCCGTTACTAAACTATGACAAGTACAAGAATAGAAGAATATAAGGAATCTTAGGAATAAAACCAAATATATTCTCCACTTTTTGGAGAATGTGACTACGGACTTAGCTCCCTATAACTGCCACTTTTGCTACATAGGAATACCATATGAACTGTGATTATAGTATCTGTTAACAAGTTCTTACTAAGTTGTATTATTACCGTAGGAAGAACGAGCGACAAATTAGCCTTAGATGTTTGGATGCGAACAGGTCGAAATGACTCGACACCATGCTCATCGCTGAAATACCCATTCATTTCTTTAATTTAAGATAAGTTAGACATGCACTTAGTCGTTTATAGTCGGATGTTCGAGTAATATTTGCAAAACTCCGGAGCGCAAGTGCCTGCGCTGGGGAACGAACGAGTACTACGCTTTCCGGGGGCTAACTCGTTCATCACCACACTGCGCGGCTCCTTCGTTTCGCCTGTCTCTCAGCTTGTTCTATCGGCCAGCGCCATCAACAATCACCCATCAACGGCATTGATTTGGGGAGCCCAAATCGGCATTGAACCTAATTAAGCTGAGGCTGTAGTTGAAACCACAATATTAACTTTTTATTTGTTGCCTACTACAATTTTTCACGGTAGGGTACTATGTGGAATACAACTACAATGATGCTGAGAAAATTGCAAAACTCGGGACCGCAGGTGTCTGCGCTGGGGAAGGAACGCACTATTACCCTTTCCGGGGCTAACGCGTTCACTATGACACTGAGAGAGGGACAGGAGAAACGAAGGACCCACATGGTGTGGTGGTGAACACTGTAGCTCCTGAAATGGGTAATAGCACGTTCGTTCCCCATCGCAGACACCTGACTCGGAGTTTTCCAAATGTCTCAGCATCACTGTGGTTGTATTCCACATAGTAATTTGCCGTGAAGAATTGTAATAGGCAACAAATAAAAAGTTAATATTGTTCGAATAATGTTAGCTAAACGTTGGAACGCTGTCCACTAAATATCAACTGAGCAGTTTGTTTCGTTATCAGACAATCTGTACACGCTATAAGAGTACACGCTTTATAACCATCAATGAAGTCTATCTTTAAAAAAAGACAACGTACATCACTTTAACGAACTGTGCGTCTTTATGTGAACATTCTGACGCTCTCAGCTTGATGTACCAACTTCGTCGCCAATGCAATATCAGCCGTAAAATCCCCAGTGTACAAATTGTCAGTGCATAGTAAATGAGCTACAAAAGTTCATACAAATGAACTGAAAAATTTACCACTATGATCTGAACGTATCAAGCTTACACTCTAGAAATACACAACCTTATTGCATGCCCACCTCTCGCTACAGCTATTTTATGTACCTGCATGTGAATCACGCTAACCACGAAAAGATAGTTAGTGTGGAGAATTTCTTCGTAATAAACATGGTTTAAAAAAACTTAGAAATACTTCCCAATGTTTCAAAGAGATAACGCCGCAGTCAATTTGATGGCACCATCTTTTCTAACCTTCGTAAATTTACTTCGCCTGTTTGTAGCTGGAGTAATAGGGCTGTGTTTCAGGATGTGGAATTGCAGTGGAGACATAATTGTGCAGTACAGTCAGCCAGTTCGGTTAAGCAGAAGTTTTAATTATGGACTTCCAGACAACATGAATACCAAAAGCCACAGTTAATTATAAACCTATGCTGCTACAGGTACCTGTGGGTTATATGTGTATCGAAAAAAAAACCCACTAACAATGAGATGCACCACTGAGAAAGTGTGATACTCATCAAGGTGGCTGGTGAAGCGGAGTAATCTGAATGGTAGTGAGTTTCCATAGCGCCACTTGTAGATTTTTTACATGATGAGGCCAATGGAAAATTTTTGTACGCATTCAAACTTTGGTCTAATACAGAAGAAGCCATATGCTGTCCAAATCTCAAATTTTGTCAGTGAACTCGTAATATTTGCACGAGACCATGCTAGTTTCAAAACTCTGCTGATGAGGAGTGTTAAGATGAAGATGATCGAGGGCAAACCGCCGCCATTGATTAATTAACGTTAGTTGAAGCAGATCCAAACATATTATTAGGGTTGCTCGGAAATTGATGTTCGATTTGTGAGGTCATTTTTCTCGTGTATGTTTTAGTAACAGTTTCTTTATTTTGAGTGCTCTCCTACTACATATTATTGCTAAGTTCACTTTCTACACTTTGTCCCATATAATTGAATTATAATATAAACTGCGTTTTTAGAAATCCATTTATACGGATTCAAAAGTTGGAGGTAGAATAGCCCAAAAAGCTCAAAACGTTAATGAGGTGTGGGATCGAGGAAGTGTTAACGAACGCAGAGGTGCAACTATTCGTTTGGAAAACTCCGTTGTGGAAAATTCATCGTTTACGATGAGGAAGATCGAGGACGTGTTCTGCTAATAAGCACAATGAAATTAAGGCTTTGTTCGAAACAAATAAATATGCATCTGGTTGACAAACAGCAGAAGAACTCAGTGTAGGCAACTCAACTGCCTCGGAACATCTAAAAAGTTGTAAAAACCGAAGAGGCTCTACAGGTGATCACCGTACACATTGGACGACGATTCTTCTTCATGATAACGTAGAGGCAGATGTTGTACTGCTGAGGATGCAAACGTTGAACGAGCAAGACTGCGAAACTGTGCCTCATTCATAACATTCAACTGTCCTGTTGCCTTTCGAGTGCTACTTCTTCAAACATCTGAACAAGTTCCAGCAGGTGACATGCTCCGGAAACGAAATGGAGACCAGAGCTCTCTTTGAGACTCCAAAATTCCAGAGTTTCAAGCGAGCGGAGTAAATAATTTATTCCTGGGATAACCCACTTTAAATATTGAGGTTGAAATCGTATGTTAGTTACCGGTGCACCTAATAATTCGACAGTTTGTGCACTGAAGAATTACCTTTCAGCGAAATAACAATTTATGAACTTTTCAGGCCAACTTTGAAGCGAAGATCAACCAACTTGACAAGTAGCTGCCTTATAAATTGAGCAAATGGAAGAAGCACTCCGGTAAAATAAATCTGTTGAATCAACTTTGGCGCAACAAAAACGTGACAGTCCTGTCTCTTCATCACAGTGCTGTACAACGCGTTAATTTATAGCAGTAGAGGACACAGCGGTTCCACTTACGAATGTCTGACAGATCATTTAACGATAAAAGTACTAGAGAAAAAGCTTCCCAAAAATCAAATACGCCTCCCAGAAAGCTCAACTAAACAAAGCTATGAGAATGTTCCAAGTGTATCAGTTGAAACCTTTTTAATTGTCGAAGGACTAGAGCGAGCACCACTAAGCTTCATCCATCATCGCAACTTATCAGAGCTGCCCAGAGGGCTTCGCACGTTCGAGGAACACGAAAGCATATCGTATGACTTCGTTTAATTTCCATAATTTTATAGAGCAAGCACCCATAAACAGTTAATAGAGCTTAACCGTTGTGGACTAAATCTTCTCACGGGTAGTATGTGGCGTTCTCCAAACAAGGAAGTAAACAAGGAAGCTCGCCCTCTAAACTCACTTGCCTCTCCATTAAAGAGAGTGGCGCCACTAATCGGTCCGAACTCCATCACGCAGGTGAGCAATACAATTATAAAAGAGCCAATTTTTATTTGAAAAAAATAACGACAATTCCTATACAGCGTACCGTTTTAGCAAGCGGTAACTTGTAGGCGTATAAATGAAGCACTCCATCTCCCGTATTAAGGGTGCGAACGTGTTTGTCTTGACTCATATCGCCGTTCACTAGAGAATGATAGGAATCTGAAACTAATTATTGCGTGAAGTACGTGGGAAAATAATTCCATCAAAGAATTCGCGAGACATGATTGATTCTATTTTGAGCCAGCTAGCCGTACTTGGCCCTAACAACTGTCATTCCATTCAGTACCTAAAAACTGTGTGCACCTCTATGACAATTTATTGTTAAAATTTAAAAAAAACATGGCTGGCATTTATTCACAATAAATCTTGCCGGGATTGGACTCTATGAGAAGCGGTTGGCGCTCGCTATCCTCCTCTTGGATGAAGCTCTGAAAATGAGGTCAATTTTAGCTATATCAGTTTTAATTATAGCAGTTAGCGTGTTTTAAACATTTCAATCATCCAGGGAAACTCGATTTTCTTATAAGCACTTTTTAAACTGATATAGTATTCCCCGTTGTAACCTTTCTTTGTACTGTTACATAGTTTTATGTCACTGGCATGAAGAATTGGCACTTTTCAACTATGTCTGAAATAAACCATTAAAGCGCTCTCACTCGCTGGCTTCATAATGAACTTCCTTCTAGATAGAAATGTCAAACGAGACCATTCACGTTTTTAAAGAACTATTGAATAAGTTTACTTCCAACTTTAAATGCTATGCGAACTGCGAAATTATCGCATGGCTCATTCGTCACAAACGGTAGTTATTTCTTCCTCATAAGCAGAATAATTAATGGGTTAGCTCTCATTTAGCTAAAAGCTACAAAGATACTTTCTCCATAAAGTTAGATCCGTGGAATTCCGAAAATTCTTGGCGGATAGTTAGGGTGGAAATAATTTTAAAATATCGTTTGCAGAAACTCCTTGATGTGGAATACACTCAGCAGACTAGCCGACGTTAAACGTCTCCAGAAAGTGAACAGGGAGTAAAACACGAACCATAAGGCGACAATGTGCTTTCGCCTAAAGGCAAGTGCATCTCGTGATCCCACTAGTGTTTCGGTCGCACAGGACTGACGAATGCTTCCGTAAATACTGAAACGTATTAAGGCGAACATGTGTGGGTGCTTTGCACACATACGGATTTTTACTGCGGCAGGACTCACTGATCCGATGTTCGTGAGAATTTCAGGAATTCTTCCTTGTTTGTGTATTACTTATACATGACCCCAATAGATTCACTCACCGAGAGTTAATCAGCCGGCAGATCGCGAAGCTACGTGGAGCAAACGAGTTGGTTCGTTGACTTCGAAAAATTCCTCAATACGACAAGATTGGCTAGACCAAGTGCAGAGAGGCCGCTAAAATCTCAGATTCATTCTAAGGTGGTTAAATCCGTGATGACCAAGGTGACGATCTCCACTTACAAGCGCGCATGTTATATTATTATTGGAATTCTTCTTTGGCCATGAATATTGACTCTTCTGAGCAACTAACTACCAGCATCACGTAGATGGTTTCGACAATATTCGTCAACGTCCCAGTATCAAGACTACAAAGACGATGGCAAAGATGTTCGCTAGAAACAAGGAGAAATTCTAGAACACAGAAGACCATACATTCTACAGAGTCATCATCCATGACTACATCAACACCGAAATTCGACGGATTGGAACGTCTGGGGAAGTTAAAGTCGAGGTGCATGAATTTAAATGAAATGCGAATGATGAGTGGCAGTATGGTAGTACGATTTTGTGGCATAGACCAAAACCATCTATTTACAGAAGTGTCAAACGTTGGATTTGACCACATCGCAGCGAATCGGTGGTTTCGCCAAATCGATGTCATTATTGTCCTCACAGCTCATACGGGGTCGGGGCATCGTACCCTTCGCTGAGGATTCCATTTTTCGCGAAAAGGAGAAAAAGCCACGAAGTCCAAGAAAGTAAATCTCGAAACCAGCGTAAATTAGAAAATCGCCAGATCAACAGTTGGTGAGAAAATAAGGTGATGAACACTATCCATGAAGAATACAACCGGAAATATTCAATATACTCATGCTAGTAGTAAGAAAGCCGAGAGTTAGAAAGTCACGATAGACGTCTGACACTAGAAACACTCGAGCTCGCATGATCCGTCGAGAATAGCCAACCCAAGCCTGAACTTGGAAATGTTTCAAAATTGTGATAAAACATGATATTAGGAGAAGAAGAACAGCGGTAATGGCTGAAGCTGTAGAGGTCTAGAGGGAAAAGCACTCGTAAAGTCCACCGAAACCTCGTCCATTACAAGACTAAGATGACCATACTTCGGGTCTACTGAGCAAACCTGAAGCCTAATAGGAAGAACAGTGTGATAATGCCTGTACGAATAAATCGATGATTAGAGGAGCATCTCAGCTGGAACAGATGTTTAACGATCTTATACCGACTCATAAAGAATACAAGAACATAATCTTTAACACTGAGGTTGATCGAAACATGGTATCAAAGAAGGTTTCAACGAGCTTTAACTAATTGTTTCTGGATATGTGCTTAATCGACGGATAATCGAAAAATAGGCTTAGTTTCTTTGTCTTTCGCTCAGATGCCCATATTCGATCGTGATGAAAACATTAGAAAACATTATAAATAAGATCTTAATTGGATTCAACTGTTCACTTAACAATAATGGGGCATAGTTCTCTTATGGTTATAAGTAATCCTTTAATATATATTGCAAGAAAACTAACAAAGTCAGTAATAGTCGAAATCGGTAACTAAAACAATTTTGTGGTAGTATATATATACATACATATATACATACATACATATGTGGATACAAATATACCTACATAGACACACATATACATGCATATATGTGTGTACACATATCATACATATATATATATATATATATATATATATATATATGCGTAGAGATACATATTGCTGGGAATAAAGAACACAGAAGATCGGGATGTCCACTTTATGGTCATATTACGACCTCGTATAAAAATCGACTACAGTCAAAAAGTGTTTCAGACGAAGTTCGATTCGAAACAAAGATCGAAAAGCAATACAGACGAAATTTCTCATCTTAAAGATTGTACCACATGGCCTTTAAATCCTCATCAGTGAAAAAAAATTATTTCTAGGGAAAAAAAATGAGCCGGCTCGTATCAACTGTCGATTGTTTTCGCCGAAAATCCCTTCCCACAATATCAACCCCCTAATGGCCTGTTATTCTTTCCAGTGGAAAAAAATCGATCGATAATTTCGATTTGTAGGTGATTTGATAGCCAGCTATCTACACAAAACAAAGAAACAAATAAATATTCGACGAATATTTCGATCTTCTCTGGAGTGATCGTATCAATTGGAATAATACGCCGTCTACAACAACGAAAATGAATTCATTCAGTTTTTACAGAATGAAACCTACCATCGTTGGTGGTCACCAGTAGCGGAACGATTCTCATAGAAATTCACATCTCTTGTCAATTAACCGATTGAACCATTGGAAAATTTGATTTTACGAAGCTCACTGTTAGAAAAGACAAAATTCACTTTCAATCACGATTTCCGATACAACACGAAACGAAAAAAAGAAGGGTTTTCAGGAAAGAAATGGCTCTGAATGGAGGATAAATGTGTATAACTGCATAGCTACATTATAGAAGTACGCTCGGAATCGATTCATGGACAGCAATAGTAACGAGACGAAAGAAAAATCGATAGTGGACTATACAGACAGTAACATAATTGATGAGCCATTTGTATAACTCTCTTAGTTCCAAGTAAGAGAAAGGGAAAACAAATTCACCTTGTCGTCGCTCTTTATGGGATTACACAGGATATCGTTATCGACTATTAGAAGATTTGATTTCATAAATATTTCGCGGAGCTTTTGTGATGACATACATGATCAAGCATAACAATATTCGGTAAACAAACCCAATTGCGTGGACGTCGGCCAATACTTGGACCTATCAAAATGAGGAATTAAAAACGAATTCGTTTGTGTTTTTTTAAACCTTAAAACTAACAAATAAACCTCATAATGCTTCATCGAGACTAAAAGAAAAATTTAATGGAATGGAAATGGTTATGAGAAAAACTGAGTGGAAATCATCTTCACTTGCATTTTCTTACTTGTACGAAGAAAATCACGAAAAAAAAAACCAGAATAAGGAATTAATAAGAAAATTTCAAGGCTCGGAATGACGAAAAATGAATTAACAGAGCAACCGCTAATAATACTAAGTAATTTCTCCAACTGTAACTTAATTTAGTCTTTAGTACACCTTGTTATAAAAGTGCGTAAGTGGTGCTTCGAAATTATAATCGATAAGTTTGATATGAGTGAAATGATTGATAGGATTGATAGTGTTAGTAGCCGATAAGAAAGAACTGCATAAAAACTCAAAGACAGGTGTTTTTTCTTTTCCAAGAATGCAGTCCAGTGCATGACTGGCTGCTTACTCGTGTGGAAGACGGAGTACGATGCTGGCGTATGGGCCATGAATATAAACGACCACATGATTTTCTCACTGATAATGAACCAGCACAACAATGATAACCTGGTAAAGATTTACTGCAATACTCTAGTTAACCATGATTAGGACGTTTTAAGCTAAATCACAAAAGTCGTTATGTTAACAATAAAGGGATGCAAACAAGTATGGACGGCATGACTCGACTTTGTCACATACTTCGAGAAATTATAGTGCTCGCAAAGACAGTGGTCAAACACTGTCAATTTTAACATATTCAGCAACTGAGCTCTTATAAAATTAAAGGTTTTTTATATTTTTGGATGCATTTAAGTTGCTTAACATCGGAGCTCATTGTATAAAATTACAGCGCGCATTGCATTATTTTTTGAAAAAATCATTTACTTTTCCAGATATATAAGCATAATACTTGGACACTTAGGCGGTCCGTCCTCACTGGTTGTTCTGGTCCCAGCATACCTCCATTGGGAATTCTGCTGGTTTGGCCATTGTGGTTCCCTGGATTCTTAAGATGAGCCAGGCCAAACTCTGCCTCAGGTCGTCACCACCCCAGGCAGTCACCTGCCTTGTGGATCAGAGGGAGACTTGCCACCATGCGACTAGTTTGGTACCAGGATAGTGACGGTTCCTGGTATTCTTTTCAGCTTGGGAGACTCTGTCAGAGGGAAGAATGCCCCCTGCCCCCTTTCCCCCCAAACCGTTAGAAAGATGTAAGCGTAATAACAAAGTAAATTCTACAACTGCTTATTAGTGTTATTACTATCTCTATTGCTGCTTCATATGTTAAACTTTTGTAAGCCAGAAAAATTGCAATACTAAGGCATTTTGCAAATAGATAGTAAATAGATCCTAAATAATTTATTCTGTTACGAAATTGCTCAGTTTGACAAGTCTGAATAGTTTTTATCTACTTGCATATACATCGCTAATGGACTAATTAGGTAGTACAAACATCTGTCAAGCTTCATTCTGGGTTGATCGGACGAGTTTGATGTTTCTCTTATACGGGCGTTAAGAAAAAATCGGTTTCGAGGACTGGTTAGCTGGTGAATATGTATTGTTTCAGCACTGCCATTTTCCACCATTGTCAATTAAACCTTTCCATAGACACTCAATACAACATTGACAACATAGAGAGAATAGTAATAACAAAATAAGGAATAGACTGTACAAATTATGCTAACAGATTCAGTGTAAAGGAAAGAGATACAATCCTTTGATACAGTGGAGACTCTGATGTGGATTGATTTATTGATAGGGAGGAATGGAACTACTTCTCGACAAGACTAGAACTTTTCTCGTTTAACACAGTCTAACAGAGTAAAGCTACCTCCGGTCGAACGGATGTAAAGATTGTAAAAGAAAGTTCGCTCACACATAAAATTCATCGGGTGGAAGTAGTATTGCTTACACCGATCTTCATCTGATAAGAATAGAAAGTTTTCACAAGAAAGACAGCATGAACAGCTCTACACGACTGCAGCTAGAAAACATTTTCTTCGAGATAAAGAATCGTCTCTATATTCTTCTCGCCCTATCGTTGCTGGTGGCTGAGGTTTCCCTGATTTATCGTTGTGGGGTTCTGTAGCAGTCTTTGGCCGATTAGAGGCGCTGTATTTCAAATTTTAGATATAATGGATGTGATACCATTGAGATGGTTGTATCGTCGAGACTATTCCCTACCACGGACCTTTACACCACCGGTGACCGTGTTTGGCATTTGGTTTTCTTCTCCTCTATTACTGAGCTTGGGGATTCAGCTTCTACATAGTCCTTGAGCAGTTGGTTACTTTTTCGTTCCTACTTCCGAATCAACTAGTAAGAAGACCAAGCGAAGGATTCGTCGGCGAAAACACACCTCCCTCTGATTTACATCGTGGTGAAGACCTGGATGCGCCCTGGCAAGGTTACGTCAGGACTCCAAGGAGGACCAAGTTGCACGACCAGCAATAGGCCAGCCTCAGTACCCCGCACACTACTCTCGTCTATGACGTCAGGCGATGAGACGACCGCTGAGAGGGCAGAAAATCTCGGGTTACGCAGGACGTCATTGGAACCGGATCTGACGAACACACGCGCGACACGCCATGCAGATTGTTTCATACTATGCACGTATAGTGTCAGAACACTCTTCACAGATGCCGATCTTCATGAACTTCTTGTAGCCGCAGATCGCATTAAATTTCACATGACCGCACTACAAGGAACAAAAATCGAGAAGACCGATATACACCAACAAAAACTACGGGACCTTTGTGATACGTGGAGAAAAAGTTCCGTCACAAAATGTCGGCGGCGTAGGCTTTGTCGTCCACCCATCCATTGTCCATCTCGTCGACTCATACGAGATCCTTTCCCCTCGCATAGCCGTCCTCCGTCTTCAACTGTCTCATCATAAGAAGGCTACTATCATCAACTGCTACTCACCGAGCGAAGCAGCTGATGAGTACCAATTAAATGCGTTCTACTCTATCAGTTAGACAGAAGTCATCCACAATGATAAAGCATATCATAAATTTGTTGTCGGAGACTTCAACGCCAGAACAGGAAAGGCCAACGAAAGTGAATACAGGATCGGAAATTTTGGATTAGGAGAAAGAAGTGAGAATGGGAACCGTCTCGCAGGACTTCTGTCAGCAACACGTCTCTTTCATGGAAACTCGTTTTTCCAGAAGAAAGAAAGTCGCCGCTTGACATGAGAGTCTCCCAATGGCATGACTCATGCGGAGATCGACCATATTCTGACAAACAGAAGATGGTGCTTACTTAACACATCGGTAGCACCTGGTTCCGATCACCGCCTTCGCGCGAAGATTCGATTCAGCCACAAGCTGGAAAAGAACTCTCTTCATCGACCACGAGAAAAAAGTCTAGCTGTATATGACAAGAACATTCTGAACGAAGTCTTATCCAAACGTGACTGGCAGATTAAAGCAGACCCGACCGAAGACTACGAGCTGCCTGTCGAAGGACTGAAAAGCTGTGCCGAATTTATCTCAGTTCCTCAGGCAAGAAGATTGGATCGCATAGCCGTTACTACTAAGGAGTTGCTCGAAAAGAGAAGGAAACTGAAGCTTGATTCTACTACAACACGTTTAACACGGCTATTAATAAATGCTAGCTGCAGAAGAGCTTTGCAGAAGACTTACAACGATACAGGCAGAGGAAACTACTAGAAGCAGCAGAGAAAAGAAGCAGTCTGAAAAATGCCGTTGGGACCTGTGTGATTATAACGTTCCGCTGTCATCCCTGATGAACGAAGATGGGATCGTCAAAGCATCCCGCCATGATATAGAATTATTAGCGGAGACGTTCTATACCAACCTTTTCCGTTCCACAATTCCCGTGCCGGAGCACAATATCCCCACTGGAGAAAAGCGACCTGGAATTCTTCCTTCGGAGTTTAGAGTTGTCGAGCATGAAAAGAGGGACAGCTCGAGGACCAGACAATGTCACCGCCGATTTCCTTAGAGCTGGAGACCACAATTTACATGTACTTCTCGCAAATCATATTACAGCCTACCTTCAAAAGGAAAAAATCCCAGATCAGAGGAGGACGTTACGTACGGCCATCCTGCCCAAGAAAGGAGACCGAAGGGATCTTCGTAATTATCATCCCATATGCCTGTTGATTGTGCTCTACTAGCTCTTCACGAAGATTATCCTCTTGCGCATATCAAGGGCATTGGATGAGGCGTAACCAGTCGAGCAAGCAGGATTTGGGAAAGGATTTTGCTGTGTGGACAACATCCAAACCGTGTCCAGGGTCATCGAAGTTTGTCGGGAACACCACTTGCCTCTAGTCCTAACCTTTGTCGACTATGAAAAAGGGTTTGATAGTGTCGAAACGAATGCAATCATATCAGCGATTGTCGACCAAGGAGTGGACCCGTACTACATAAGAACTCTGAGCGACTGCTATCGGAACTACACTACGAAAATACATCCTTTCCATCGACCTCTTACCATACCCATAGAAAAAGGGGTTCGACAGGGCGACGTAATATCGCCAAAGCTGTTCAGTGCAGCACTGCAGTGGATAATGATGTCACTCGACTGGGATGAGAAAGGCATACGTATTGATGGAAAATTCCTATCAAAGCTTTGTTTTGCCGATAACATTGTCATCTTCTCAAGAAGTACCAGCGAAGCAGAGATGATGATCGACGAGTTCAACGAAGCAGGGAAAAAGATCGGATTCGCATAAATCGAAAGAAGACCCAGTTCATGAAAAACCCATGGTGCGAAGGCGGAAAAATTGAATTGGATGGCTCTCTCATTGCAGAGACCACCTCGTACGTATACCTTGGGCGATCAGTGAACATGGAGAACAATATGAAGGAGGAACTAGATAGAAGAAAGAGAGCAGCTTGGGCCGCATTCGGACCTCTCAAAGAAGCCACCGACCAACTGGAGGACCCGAAAATCCGCGCTCATCTCTTCTATTCTACGGTCCTCCCAGTGCTCTGTTATGCCGCGGAGACGTGGGTTGATACTTCATCTACGTTAAGAATGCTTGGCACTACTCACAGAGCGCTTGAGCGATGTCTTCTGAAATATAACCGGTGCTCTCAATATCTAGTCGGAATGGGAAGCTCTGTCCTTCGATATCCGTCACATCTTCGAGATCCAGGAGATTATATATCGATAGCGAAACATAGATGTGCCGGTCACATAATGAGAAGAACGGACGACAGATGGACGAAAAGAACAGTAGAAAGAGAATGCAAATGTACCCCAGGACGACCACCTGCACGTTGGGCGGACGTGGTCGTAAACAATGTTAATCAGCTGCACCGGCAGCTGCAGTTGTTTTACAGATCACGGTACGAGACTCGCACGCGCTACCATGCTCGAACAAGACCAGCAACATGGACTACGACTGCGAGAGAAAGGAACGAACGGCATATGTGTTGGGGTCCTCACAGCTCGTAAAGGCGGACCGTCCAAGTATCCATGTATCCAAATATTACTCAGCTTTTCTTCGCTTACCTTCATAACCATTTTCTCTCGTCGTTATGCTGTTTGGCATTGCTCCTAGCATCTCGAGTTCTGTATCGTAGAGATAATACATAACTTTCGATTTGAGCGCTATTTACATAACTTAAATCAGTCATGAGCCTAAGTGGACGACGACACTGAGGGTTCTATCTGGAATGGTTGTGAACTTCATGAAGATGCTCCATATATCCGAAATTATGTGAAATCATAGCTATTTGATATGTATATCCGTTAATAACAGATTAATGGAAAGGTTATTCAACGCCGCGATTGCTCAGAACACCATTGATGACCACATTACCAACGGCCTATCGTCGTACTGGAGGCAGCACCTAATTTAGCATAAGGCAACTTCTGACGCGTGGCATATTTTTTCGGCGGTAAGGTAATTTAGGATGGTGTTCGAGGAGCGATCGTGATCAAATCATTTCTTCCGTTTAACAGTGTAAATTCTCGAGTCGTTACCATAAATATGAGTAATTTGACTTCAATAGCTGGTTTCTATTAATTTGAGTCCCTTGACTATTGGCGGCATACCCAATCAGAAATCATCATTGTCGATTGGTCGATGATTTTGACAGGAGGCCACAAATATCACTGGTCCACTCGACGCAGTACAATGTCGGCTATTGTGTGATGCATATACAACATAATCCATCACATTTCACTGACTTGCTGTTTAAAATAGGAAACTTATTAGCTGCTGTTAAACAAACCGCCCTCTATGGCTCTCAAGGTCACTTTCTCACGGTTCTAATTGCAGGCTGAGGACGTTGGGGTTAAGTGCTTTTGTGGAATAGAAGCTGACAAACTTAAAATTCCAATAGACAACAAAATCGGGTAATTATGAAAATTCTACAGGTTTTCGAATGTGACTTTTCTGTTACTCATACTTAAAAGGCACACACCTGATAGTGACCCAATTGACGCAGCTCAAATGCTCTTCTATGTGTACTTCTATGCTCAACGGTGAATGTGATTTTAGGCAGTGGAATTCTGAAAGAGCCGTATTAAGAACCACAGTGGATAGATATGGGACTAAATAACGACCATATGAGGCGAAGATAGCAAGCTTGCAAGTGGAAGGGCGGTTTGAAGAGTTCTATACAGCAGATGTTCCAAGTGCGTGAAGAAATAGTGATAGCGAGGAGTTCCCGTAGAAATATTTCTTTCGTTCTTATTCGATTTCTTAATAACCAACACTCAGTGAGAATCGTTTTACTTCTTGCATGCTTTTCACTTAACTGGTATACTGTTGGCTGGGCATAACTCTTCCCTTTAAGAGCCAAGACATCCCTGCTAGAATGCTAAAATTCTATTATATCATGCGCAGCAGCCATAAAGAGAGTGTCCACCTTGTAACTAATTTTTTTACCAAGGCATTAGCGATTCATTTTCATTCATTCTATGTTTACTTTTAACTGCTTTTCCGGATGGAAACGTTGAGTTCCGCACTAGGCAGGATGGCTCTGCTGTGGTGTGATAAGCTTTGCATCGCAACTGGACAACTCCGCACACCTGCTCCCCATTTCCCAAAAAGCGATTCGCTTTGTCATTCTACATGAGGGTCATTTATAACGTTCATGTTATCCCTCACACTTGTAGTGTACTTAGTGAACATATGATAATTAATTAACAAACCAAGATCGAAAAACTAGACTGACAGCAAAAACCCATCAACCACACAGATCTCTTGTTCGATGAATTTTTTTTCATCCATGGGGTAATACTTGACAAAGAGGCACACATAGGTAGAAGCACATTCTCTTCCGACTTTTTTCGGAAACCAATATTTATTATTCGTTTTCAACTCCAATCCTAGCGGAAAATGACCAGGTAAGTCATACTAGAAATTACAGAAACAAATCACTTATACCTAGAATTACAGTGTTTATTATGTCCTTAATAAGAGCTTGAAAACTTCTTTCAGTCATGGATTTTTACTGCTATTAGTGCAATTTCCCCAAAATTTACCACCTAAAATGTGACTATCCCTTTCTTGTTCTTCTGATAAGTATTGTTTTGTTAGAAATGTGAAAAGAATGAAGAGAGAGGGAGAAAGAATATCAAGTCAAATCCTTAGGAAAACCTTTGTGCTAGTCTCTACTTTTGTGGATTTAATTGGTTTCGTTGAAAATTTCTGAACAAATGTGAAAAAGTTACAAACATTTGTTTATAGTTATCATTTATTATTCAGCAATATTCAAAAATTTTCAATTTATGTTTCGGACATTAGTGTCTTCTCAAGTAACTGTTTCTTATTTGAGTACGTAACAAGAATAGAAGAGAACACAAAATGATAAGAACGGAAAAAACAAGCATGTGATAGAGACAATGGCCACCAGTTTTCTTCCAAAATAATGCTATTGGATTATTTCTATTTAGGTAAAAAGTTACCTATAGATGAAGGGAATCGATGAAACGATCCGGATGCATCAATGACAGGAGTGATGAACGATGAGAATTACCTGAACTATGCAAGATAAAAGAAAAAATATATTCTTAAAAATAGACAAAGAACGGTTATAACGACGATGGGTGTAATTCATGTATATGCCGGATTATATATGAAATAAGTCAGTGCTTTATTCTTGAACAGATACGATGTTGTTAATATCTGACTTTTGACTTAGGCTATGCACATTCCTCACCTATTTAAGACAGTGTGCGGCTGGTATCTGAAAACGATAACTGGAAGACTTACAAAGGACAAAATTTTTGAATGCCTAAAAGAAGTCGTTTGGAATGCGAATGAAAATTTTGTGTAATGAGTTTTTCTGTTGCGGTTAGGAACGTGTTTGTCTGAGTGACTTGCGTGCAATTTGGCCAGAACATGGACCAGTACGCAAAAAATCCTTTTATTCACAGCCTCGGTTCTGCTCAAGAATGAAACATTGACTTATTGAACAATACCAACGTTAATAGAAAACCATGGAATAGCTACATGATACATGAAAATTTTGGCAATCAAACAGAACACAGGCTTAGCACTCACGGCAAAACACAGTGTTTTTAAACAACTCCATAGTGTTAAAGGAACAATAGTCCTATGAAAGAAACCTACAGACCAAGTGGTTTTCACCTTAAAAAACCATTGAACCCTTCATCATTAGAAATCGTTTAAAAAAAGATCGGATGCACTTTTTGCTGCTCGTGAGAATGTAAAGATCGTATTGCTTAGTCAGCAAATTTGAATGCTCACCTTTTCGTATTTCCCACGCCGGTCCGTTGGTTTCCAGTTATACAAAAGCAACCTTACACTTCGGTAATTAAACAGTTTATCAATAGATACAATACGTTTACACGATAATAAGAGACTGTGTTTAATATGTAAAGGCTACATGAGGGGATAATTAATACAGAGTGAGAGAAACCAATGATGTGAGAGGATTATATGCTAGCGAAGTGAGCGACTAGGAGATTAAGCGATCACAAAGTTTAAGAGACAGTAACCTTACACAATTGTTGTTGTTGTTGTCGTTGTTGTGAGATTGTGTTGCGACGAATTTATGAGCGAATTCAACCGTTTAGTTTAACAATATAGGAATAAGAGGGTAACACCGAAGTTGCCCAGAAGAGTTGCCCTAGCTGTGCATTAATAATGTATATAAAAGCGTTGGACGCGAAATGTAAGATAAGTGACAAATAAGTTAATTGGATGACGGTTTACATGTTGATGATGTGGTATTTAGTTAGGAGATGCATGGTTATGATGAACCAAGATCGGTGAGACATAAAAGAGATGGCTTACAACGACAGTCGGCAATACAAATAATGCTGCGAAGGAAAGATGGTAAGGTCAGATAGTGGTTTAGTTCCCGCAGTTGCTGGCGACTCCTGAGTATCGACTAAGAGCTCTGGGCTGTTGTTAGGGAAGGGATTCTAGCGCATGTTTTTGAATACCGAATTACCAAAGGAATCTCCAGCCGGCCGCAATGCGATGTGGTCGTCTACGCCGGCTGGCCATGACTTGCTTGGTTTAAGATTTCCCAGTCAAGACTCAGAAATGTTGTCTACGACAAATAACAGCGATCCAAAGAAAATTTATTATTATCCCATACGTTTGATTGCCATGATCATTTTTGGTTTAAAAAAACATTAATAGCATGTACCTATCAACTAAGTGCTGAGCTATTCATAAAGCGTCCGGATGAGCTTTGTAATTCCCCTAGACCAACATGGTGGACTTTTTCCTGGTTTGAGATGCCGATTACGTAATTATATTAACACTAAAATGTACGTGAACATCTCCAGATATTACAATTTTACCAAAAAAATTGGGTTGTGTTACGGTAGTCGCTGAGTTGTGACTCACACTAACTGGAGTTCCATCTTCTAATGAGACACCTTTAGCGTGCGCGTAGCACAGTGGTAATACTATACTGTCAGAGTCGGGATGTCCGAAATGTTTGGGAAAAGCTCACTGTTTGCAATCCAATAGGGAATGTTCCGGCCCGGCTATCTCAGGGCTCCAGGGGAATTGCATGACCAGCACTGAACGACATTCAAGATGAAAGGAAAATCGTCATGTAGCAAGCTACACGTGAAATGTTGAAAGACATTCGTGGGTGATGGATGCCAAGAAAAAGCGAATGCCAGAAATGTTGGGATCCCAAAAGAAGATGTGAAAGATGGTTCGCGCAAGAAGAAATAAGACCTGCTTAATGCAAGCATTCCGATGCTCCACGGATTCATTCAGCTGACAGAACTCAGTGAATAGCTTCTACGTGCGATAACAAAGAATGAACACCTTAGTAGTATCGACGACGAAAAACGGTCTTATAGGGGCTACGCTGAGATTAAGACTATATTTCTACTTTTTTTTAATTAATGGTTAGAATGGAAACGACCGCCCAATTAAACCACTGCAAAATGAAAACATCTTACTGAAAAAGAAGCTATCGGGTGAAACGAATAGCACACAAAATTGGAGAGTAACCGGTTTTCATTTAAAAGAGTACTGTAATCACTCTAAGTAACCGGGAAATGGAGACATATCTTCATATAAACAAAAAAAAAGGACAGGAATTTTTAGACGTGAAGAACCACCACATCACTGAACATTGACGTCATTCGCTGTCACATCGATGAACGAATGAAGGCAATAACGGAAAACGGTAACGCTCATTGCAATCGGTGAAAAAAAATTCCCTGATAAGAATACCGAGAACTGAATGTGAACCATGAACAAACATTGAAACCGGAGACTACGGATATACATGATGTTAAAAACTTTCTAAAATCTTCGATGTTGGCAGATGCTCAGATCGTAGCACATTACTGCTGGAGTCCAAAAAATGTTCTGTGAGACAATTCAAATGTTTGTCTCGTTTACTTGTTTACCACATTTTTTTTGCACCACTGTGAACTTCTACGGATACATTATGTTATAGACGAATCATTATTATGAATTCACTCCAAAATTTTCCTCAATTTTCATAACTTTCATTATATGAAGACAAAGGTAGGTGTTGGGCACTGGTTAAAGGTAGCTTGTCATGTACAATGTTCTCGGTCGATTTCATTCTCTGAACAAACCAAGATGTCCATTCTTCCAGGTCGGCAAATTGGTACTAGACTTCCCTTAAGAGGCCACGAACGCCGACTTGATATACTGACAAACTGCCTCAAGTTTTGGCAAAAGCCATATATTCACTTAATCACAACTACGATGCTGCGAAGGGAGTCGAAAACATGATGCATATTCAAGGAACTGGTCAACACCTCATGCCTATTAACTTTATATGGAGATATTGCAAAACGGCTCATGCTTAATAAATTAGGTTGGACCAAGGTGAACAGCGTCACCAACGATTTGTAGGCGACATGTTATGTAAACACAACTACTGAGTTTGTGAAGATACCGTATGCAAATGGAAATGAAGAGAAAACAGCAGGAGTAGCACAAGTTCACACTAATTGATCCAAAAATGCAAGCGGTGATAACGTGTTATCTAGAGAACAGGAGATGACACTTTCAAGAAAAAAAGAGGCTGAATAGTACAAGAATTTATCAAAAATCAGGAACATCAATATATCACCACTTACTAACAAGTCAAGGAAAATCACCGACACTGTGAGACGGAATTAATAAGTTCCAAGAAGTTCTTCAAGAAATCGGGTGCAATGATATGATAAGATTTCTCGTCGATAGTAGTGTGATAACTGCTCTTATGCGCACAGGGAAGGCAATAAAGCTGTGAGAAAGAGAAATTATACAGCTTCACATCTTACAGCAAGCGATGGAATAGAAAATGGTTTAAATCAGATTACAGCAGAAAAAAAACCAAGAAGAGAGAAGTCACGTTAATGGTCTTTAACGATGTCACGCGTGCCTACCATAGTAACTAAACACTGAGGCCGACTTCTGGACTTCTGTTCAAACAGAAATGACGACTAAAATGACAAGCACATAACATTACGAACATGAAGATGGATAAGCATGTCTGGTTCTTCATATAAAGTGTTTAGACTCTTCAAATAAAGCGAATTCGTGAATGCAAAGCATAAAACCATTTTCTTTATAAGATGAAGTATCCGCAAATTAGATAACAGGGATTTTGATGAAGAGTTGGTGCACAACGAGATCATGAGCCACTTGAGCATCATCTGCACTAGACATCAAGTTTGAGTAATTTAACCTTTATACAAAAAATATCAGCAACAGCAACATTACGAGATCTTGTGCCATCTGATCTAAATAGCGATCACATAGGATGGATTGTCTTTAATGCAGTTAAACTATCAACAATGGAGATGGACAATCAGTGAAGAACGACCCTGTATAGAAAGAAGCTACCGAGGTTCGCCATTCACGCAGTGCTCCGCTCCAATGGATTTGATTCGATGCGACTAGGGTTGAATCATATCGCAAAAAACGAACGGATGTGAACAGTCTTCTTGAATCGCTGAAGAAGTCAAAGGCGCCGAAACATTAGCCAAATAATGGTTTGTAACATCTCTTCTTGATTTATCAATAAAGCGATGCTTAGAGAGATCAGCTCACAACGATATTTCGAAGAGGAAGCAGATGAGGGAAGCTTCTGCAACGGATTGATGAGGAATGGCGAAGGAGATATCATACAAGCATAACGAACTAAAAACAGTCGCACTCAAATTAAATCGTAAAAGGCTGCTAGAAGGAATGGGTTGACAAGTCAATAGCAAAAAACTGCTTATTACGTAAAGTAGACTGAACTATTATTAGAAAGGACTGGAGTTATTAGTCGAAATGAGAATCTAGAGTGGGAGGACCATCTTCTTGAAAACAGTTCTGAAACTTCTGCCACCCGTGGCTTGCGGAGACTACGTGGAACAGAGGAAATAATTTCGTGCATGAAAGCATCAAAGGAAATGTCAGTATTAACAGCACATAGTCAACACAAGAAAGATAAAGCAATAAAAATAGATGAAAAATATTTATGAAGAATATCGTTTTTAAATATGCAAGAACAGCTCATGGTGGTTCGTGATACACTTCACTACATATAGAGATTTACTAGTTAAATGAGTTTGTGTACTTAGTGATGCTATTTGGAAAGGGATGGGAAGATCAGTGACAAGTAAGTGGATACTTATCTGTGTACCTCGACACAAAAAGTAAATTACCTAAAACTGCGAAGATAAAGTAGTTATCTAATTTATTCAATTATCAATTCTAGCCTGTGGCAAGGAAGAAGATTATTAAGGCGATAAGAAATTTAATTCTGTGATTCACTATCGGTCATGTGCAGTACATAATGATCAAGTAAATGTTACTCGGATAGCTGGATGGTCCATTTGCGTGACACCAGCGAGCTATAGCACACTTTTCATTCGTGCTGTTTCTTTGCAAGCGTTCTTGATGGGTTTCGTGATTGGTGACGCCTGAGAATATCATACCACAGCATAAAATTGTTTGTAATAGCGAATATATCCAGCCGGTATGATTCACAATACATCCACACTTCATGTACTCTCCTCCCGAAAATGACTCTTACTTCCTCTTAGAGTTCATTATATTGTTCCTTTCGTCTATTTGTTGGCGAATTTTCGCATTACAAGACGAAAACATCTATGCTTCAATTTCAATAAACATTGACATCTTCTGAACGGATGAGTTACCGGGTAGAATAAGCATATTGTGTGTGCTGTGTGCTTGGTATATTTGAGAATGTATCATTAAAGCGCTCTATGGGAAGGGCGCAGAAAGAATTCTTGCAGTGGTTGAAGTGTCAGACCACTTTCTACTGAACAACAGAGCGCTGAGAAAACTCGCAGAGTCAAAAACAAGGACGCGGATATTTCGCTAAAATTAGTTGATCGTTGGCACCTTCTTGTAATAATCTTTTCTTCATATCGTTTTCCACATTCATTGAACGTTCCAGGGCAGAAGAACGATTCGGTCCCTCTAATAAGGGACTATCCAGTTTCATGTAGCTCTATTCGCACCATGATCATTTCATGGACACAGTTGGCGTTGGGGTTGGGCTCTTCGAGAAATATCAACTGCAATGCAGTAGTGAACAGCTTGAGTGAGATAGTGCTAGGTTATTCTAAGGAGGTAGCAAAACTTACTGAAAAGCTGTATTCGAAGTGTCGCCCAAATGAAAAAAATATAAGAAACGATATTGAAACAAGTAAATGGTGATTGCTGAAGACTATTATTCAACCCCACAAGTATGTTTTGTTAGCAGTATTTATTTCTTGTTTTATCCCTTTCCAAACTGAATACTGAGCAAGTCGCAACGATATCTTCAGCCTTCATAGTTGGCCAGTCATAGAGACCTACCCCATTATACTAACGAGTAGCACACTGGAATTTGTACTGATCATCATGACGAAGGCGGTTTTTCAATCCCATTTCGGACACACCAAGTCTCTCATCTTTCCAGGGTCAGAAAATTAGTGCCTGAATTGTCTGGTAGAAGTTTACTCCCTGCAATCCAAGTGAGAACGCTGTAGTCCAACTATTCCAGGACACCAAAGGGAATCGACCCGGCCATGACTCAACAAAATATATAACTAAAAGAAAGTTCTCAAGCGGCAGCAAAACCAACAGATGAAAAGTTCTACTGTGACTTTTGCGGTTGATGGATATAACGAAACGAATAGAATACAAGAACTGCTAGGATCTCCACAGTAGATGTGAAGGATAAGCCACATAAACAAAAAAATACCGTACCAACACAAGCAGCGCAGCATTCTAAACGCTTCAACAACGATGGCCACAAAGAGAATAATATAATGGTTCAGTCCACTTACGGATGAGCAGTGTAAGTGATCTCCCTTTAAAAAAAAGGAACAAAATAAAAACAAGGGTAGCACCATATTTCGGCTTCAACGTAAAGTGAAAAATGTGAAAACATTGATAAAAGGGATTGGAATAAAAACGGTCATTTAACTAAATCTTCGAATATTTAAGGATTTTTTAAGTGAAATCGGAGTTTTACATCACGATGCAGTGGCTGACAACTAAACGCAGGTCTCTGCGTCGCCAAGAAATTGCTGCAGCTATGAAAGAAACGGAGTCGCAAGACGGTGAACTTCCTTCTATCAAAAAGGGATCGCAACCACTTGTCGTGAAGAAGTGCTAGAGCCTGAACGACCAGTAGAAGAATCATATAAGTAAGAATGATTAACACGGCTTGCAAATGACGCTCATGAACGCTGCTTTTAGTGAATAGCAAAACAATTTTCAAAGCGACCATTATTTAACCGCGGTAGTAAAATGTTCAACTTGTTTAAATTGTTGAGCCTACATGACGCTAATAAAGTTGTTTTGTGACGATGACGAACACCATGGACCACCGACTCGGATCAATAGCTTTGATCAAAACGAAGTCGTTGAAACGTTGGCCGAATAAGACCATTTTATCAATCTCATCCATGCTCAACAGTTTAAATAAGCCAGTTTTAGTATCATTAAGTAAATATACCCCGTTCCCTATTAAGTAAATATACCCTGTTCCCTAAGACCAAAACATTTATTGGATTGCTCGAAAATTGCGCAGAATTTCAATCTTCATCTTTAAAAAAGGTACAGCACAGTTCATCATAAAATTTAAGTCATAACGCTTGGTATGTACACTATAGTATCCACATGGCGTCATCCCTGTGGAAAAATATGGACAACACGGTGTTCATTTTCAGCACAGTGGACACCAGAACTGTTTTTGCTACCATGTAAGTTCATTCAATAGATAATGGAAGGCAAATCAAAATAGGACGGTTGAGAACAAAGAGCCTTTCTCTACTCTTAATGTTTTACAAGAAACCTTCCCGTTAAAAGGTTGATTAGGCGGTAATTTGGCTAACAAGCAACAGTTTTATTTCATTTTAGTCGCTATGGTTACTATACGGAATGATCGTCTATAAAGAACACTGAAATAAACTTAACATAGAGTGCAAAATACATCCAAGTGCTGACAGCAGTGTATTTTTATAATAGAACATAGAGAAATGCAGTAAAAGGGGATGGTTCTCTGATTACATAGACCACCTCAGACGTTCAATGAATATGAAGAACAATATGAATGAGGAATTAGACAGAAGATAGCGAGCAGTTTGGCCCTCATTCGGGCCTCTCAAAGAGGCTACCGCTCAAGCAACTAAAGAATGAGAAAATCTGTGTTCATCTTTTTGCTTCAACAGTTCCTCCAGCGCTCTGGATTGCAGCAGAAACATAGGTTGATACTTCAGCTACGTCGAGGATAAGGCTCACTACTCACATAGCACTTAAACGTTGTCTTCTGAAGTATTACCACCACACGCAACATCTAGCACTAATGTGATTCTCTTATCTTCGATCTGCCTCGTTTTCGAGACACAGGCGAACACATACCGATAGCGAAACAATGACGTTCTACTTATGCAATTAAGAGAAGAGACGACAGCTAGAAGAAAAAAAAGAACTCCAAAATGAACTCCACGATGATGCAAGCGTCCCCCTAGACGACCATGTACACGATAGGGGAAAACGTTCATAATTAAAATCAGTCAGCTGTACTCGCAGCTGCGGGTTCTTTACAGATCACGGCATGAGACACGCACCCCCCACCATGGTCAAATCAAACCGATGCCACGGACGACGATTATTGGGCAACGAAACGAATGGAGAGTGTGCTGGAGTCTGCAAACTTGTGAGGAAGGTTCGTCGGAGTACCCAGGTGAGAACGTCAGTAGGTAAAACATAGTAAATACTAGCATACACATCATTCTCACTCATAGAACGATAGGCAAAGTCTCTTTTACAATTCTACCATGTCCGCAGTACCAAAAGTTTTTAAGTTTCTCAAAAATTATGTTTAATTTTCAAGAAACCACAAAGTCTGCATCTTGCGAAAAATGCTCATATTCCACTGCTCTAGCACCGCTAAACCTCACGCGTCAGTTTTGGATTAATCGAAATCAACGTCATTAGAATGAACACATTTTGGCCCATCGATAAGCAGGTATATTTGTTACCGTTGAATAAACTCTGAACTTCTAGAGCCGTTGAAGGTTGTTTTGGTTTCTACTCGTTTCCGACGCATTTCACATAGAGGAAGTTGTTTAGATGCTTGAGAAAGTGATGGCTGACGGGCGAGAGGTATGAAGATATGCTGGATAAGGTCGACCTTCATAGACCAACCTGTTCAACGTTTGCAACATTGTTGGTAGGTACGCCATACATCTGTAGAGCTTCTTAAGCTTCCCAATTGTGTTTATATTCTGAAACAGTATAGATTCTTACATCAAGTTATTTGGCAAACTTTCGAACCGTTGTGCTATATTTGCTCGAAAGAAAGCTTTCAATTCATCGCTGTCAATAGCGGAAGGATGTCCGCAACCATCTCCTTCTTCAAAGTGGAATTTCTCATAGGATAACTTTTTTTCCATCAACATCGAATTTTGCACTCATTCACATTTCTTAGCCCCACATCTCGTTAATGTTGCGAGCCGTTTGTACCACATTACAATGGAGTCGGAATTGGAATAAGTAGATTTTTAAACAAATGAAGAAATTACAGTTTTTTAGATCACAACTCTCAAACCACTAAGATTTCTTAAATATCCAGCTTGCATTCTAATTCAACTATACAATGGTGTACAATAACACAACATTCGAAAAAAAACTACTCAAACTCAAACTTACCTGCAAGAATAATAAAAAATACAAATCCAGCATTAGTTTCCAAACAACTTAACGTAAAGCATCAGATTTTTTGTCATCAGTAACCCCCGTACGAGAACAACATGTAAGAAGAAAGGCCTTTTAAGGTGTCTAGTTATACTAGGATTCATTAATCTTATATAAATATCCACAGATATCACCTATGTCATGCACTATTTTCACAGATGTACTTAAGAGTACTGTGGAGACACACCGGCTGAAAATGAACCGTCCAACTAAGTATCTAAGTACTAGATAATAATGTTGAGTTCAACAAAGGTGACATCAAAGATCGTTGGAAAATCCATGGGTGCAAACTATGTTTTCCGAACATAAATTATTACGAGAACCCATAATGCTCTGGAAAAAAGGCTATAACTTTATCATTGAAGCACAGAACATAGAAAGTCTGCCCAAGGAATTGACCGACTAACTAAATCTTGTTTTCTAGAAAATAGTGCTTAAACGAAGAACGTCAAATCTGTTTTAATGCACCTCGAGTACCGGAAATGTTAATCACGTCAAATGAGTCGATCATTTGTACTTCGGCTTCAGAAGGCGATAAGAAGCTAATATCATTTTCTTAGCTCAACCATTGAGGAATTCCGGCCAAAGATGCAGCTTTTTTAGATCAGTATATAGAAAGTAGAGCAATATTTTTTTTACAGTTGAGAGTGGTAGACGAGAATGGCTTCGAAATCAATCAATAACGGTCACTATCATGAAAAAAAGGATTATTGAAAGCGACTTTGGCGCAGCACTTTTTCACAGTGTTCGAGGGAATGTGAGTGCGAGAACAGTGTGAATGCTGGAGGGATTGTCGGTGGTGTTGGTTGGTCGACGAATTTTCGCTTGTTTGTATGTAAACTGGCGAACCGTTATAACGATCGGAACGAAATTTTATGCAAATCGGAATGAGCCAAAACTACATTGGAATTGCTGAAAATCGCATTCGAGTAAACTTCTCCTTAGGTCTCTTGGATTATTAAGCAAACACAAGGGTGGCAATGAGTTTTTACTGCTAGCGTTCGACGTTTTCATCATTTTCAGTCCCGTACATACACCCGTCCTATATAAAAGGCCAACGCTGAGACAGATTCCTTATTAATGCGGTGCTCACTCCACTTCATTGGTTTCGACTCGACGCATAAACGACAGTCACATCGCGAGGACGACAACCTGTGACCATCGACTCGTTCTGAAGAAGATGAAGACATCGAAATGGTAGCTGAATAAAACTTTTCACCATTGTCGCGTTTGTTTAAAAATCGAAAATCTATAGATGGTTTATGCGGAATTTAAATAGAAGTCGGTTTTTTAGAAGTATTTTTCTTAAGACTTCCCGAAAACGAACTCCCACTTTGCATGGGCATGAGTCATCAATATTTTCTTGGATTGCTAAGCTAACACTAAGTTGCTAGAAAGTGTTCATAGTTTTGAAGAACTGAAAGTCGGTTTTGAAACCATTGTCACGTTCTGTGTTAGCTAGTATTGATGCCGACTGCAAATATTATATTCCCGCCAAAAAGCAGTTGTCAGTAGATTAGTAGACGTCCAGTAAAAAGGGACACTGTCAAGTGGAGGTCTATCCATTCGAGCGGTGATGCTCTACTACATTGGTTTTGATCCGATGTGATGTGGGGACCACATTAAACAAGAGCGACAAGCTGTGGACCATCGACTCGAATCACAGCAACTACCAAGAAGGCGAAGGCGCCAAGAATATCGGTAGTGATTCCCTTACTCTCACTGCATCTGGTATAAGAAAGACAGGATTAATCTATTTGTAGTCGACTGTTGGTACATCTCGACATCAACTCTTCACTTTGTTTATTTGTATATTTTACTGTACACACCAAAAAACACAGACACAGAAGTACTCGATTTCCTCTTGAAGAATATTGTTCAGACAGAGATTATCCGATCTCACTGTGGCAGATGTCGACAAAACCTTCACTTCGCTTGCAACAGAATGCAAGCTTCGTGTGATCGGTGTTGACGTAGCAAAAGCAGTTCAAATACAGCTGATTAAGCAGTCCGTACCTTTATCACTGTTCCCGAAACGAATTTTTCAGTTCAACGTCATAATTTTGCTTTCAGCTTGTTGCATTTGCCGACACAAGAGTTACGAATAGTGCGGAAAAGTCCCGACTCTTTTCGCTCCTCCATGAATGTTTGCATACATTGCCACTAGCTGTTCCATTTTGTTCACTCTTATGCGGTATTGCGGGTGTATCGTTTCGTCATTGTTCTACAAAATATGTTCGAGGAAGCTGTCATAAATGTCATTGTCTAAAGTGTTATTTACTGAGCCGATTAAAAAACACTGTTTCATTTATATTTGAAAACTAACAGATTGTGCTCAGTGAAAACAAATTCAAGCTCCAAGTGAAGGATGATCTTTCAGAGGGTTCATGACATTAAGTATGAGGATAGTGGTATTTGGCACAGGCCATCTGATCGAACAATTGAGTTGTCCTTACGTCGGGAGAGAATTGCGCCATCTATTCACACTTAACCCAAGATCAAATTCTACGACATCTTCCTCGATATATTTCGCCATTTGCTGAACTTCATTTCTACACTGGTAACTGGTCATACTGTTTATTCATACGCTTGTTCGTACATTGTACTTGAAACTCGTGGGTACTGATGACGAGGAAAATAGTGTTCTACTTTCCTGGGAGCACTCCATTGCCACATTGTACATCGATGCTAGAAAAAAGGGAGAAAATATCTCACTCAAGCGAAAACACTCGAAATGGATCACGACATGGAGACATGAAATCGGTTCTCTTTTTATCATCCGACCTCTACCTTGCCGTCTATTTACAAGCGAAAGGCGAGCCTAGATTCGCCATCGCATTGGGTTCGGCCCATTTCACTGTTGATGTCTCTGATTAACCACTCTGAATCGAAAATTACTCTCAGGTTACCACAGATCAGCTAGATGATGTGTCCTTTCCCGGTTTGATAAATTAAGTCACTCAGTTGCTCGACGAATGAAAAACTGTTTTATAGAATGTACTATGGCAGGCAGTAAACTGATCTTCAAGATCAAGATGAAAACTTTTCAAATGGTTTCTGAGTCTCCGTCTTGGTGTGTGTCCTCAAATTGATTACATAGTAACCCAAAAAGTTCAGAGCTCAAGGATGTTCATTGCCCGCTTAGGCATTCATCCTATCAAGCAACTGCGGCTGAATCCTAGCCACTGCTTTTCCTGGTTTACTAAGAGGTCAGTGTGAAATAATCGACAAAACAGCTCTCTCATTCACCGTATCTGTTGTCGAATCGTCCTGCGTGGATTTGAGGAGAGCGTTAGGAGGAGGCCAAACTAGCGCTTTTGCTTCCTCGTCGACTGCGTCCCCTAACTACTGCGCCACCTCCCCCAAAATTTATATATATATATATATATATATATATATGTACATATATATAAACACATACAGGCGCGCGAAGCGCAATGGTTGGAGGCGCCACTGCGACACGCACGTGGAATCGATCACCGCGCCCATGGCCCATCAAGCCTTCCATATCTTCGGGTTCGGCAAATTGGTACCAGACTTGTCTGGAGGATAGCAGCACTGGCTCGATACATCGGTAGGCCACCGCGAGTCATTGTAAAGGCCAGATATGCATTCAATCGCCTCCAAAGATACTTAATGAAGTCGAATGCATGGCGCATCCCTTAGAGATTGATCATCGCCAAGAGCTTTATCCTTTGTTTACTTCATCAAATTTCTCTCGATTCTTTGAAACAAGTCCATTATTCAATGTTTATTAGAAGACATTCACCCAAACAGCAACCGAACCGCAATTCGTCGGTGTCCAATGTGTACAATGTTAGAATTTATTAACAATGAAATAAAGCAAGGTAATATGTTAAAACTTCTGTTCTTGTAATTATCACAGTTACGGCAACGACCAATTCTTCTAGAAAGTTCATAGGATAAGAGAAAAAAAGAACCATCGAATGTACGAGAAAAGAGAGAAATCCGCCACTTACCAAAGAATTCAGATTAAAATTACAAAATAAAGCAATAAACCGAGATTAGTAAAGAAAGAAGTAAACGATGCTCTACTATTAAATACACTTACACGTCAATATACTCAACCGCTAACCCAAAATGTTATATCACAGTTTCACGGTGTACCACAAGGCCGACACCAACCTACCTACTGCCTTCGTCAACTCCAATCTGCACTACAAAAGAGCCTTTAGTTTAATGGACGACATTCGATGATTTCTTCCTTTTTCTTCATGGTTTAAAACCAAGGTGTTAGGTGCAGGTAAGAGAACATAATGAAATAAGTATGAGATATCAGCTCAATAACTCATCGCAGAATAGTGGAGACGCGCACGCCGAAGAAGCTAAAGTGACTACGCCCCATGATGCCCATGATACAGAAAAACCTCGCCGTATTTGATAACGATCAAACCCATTCGCTCCCTTCTAAAGAAATTGGTTGAGCATCTACTTCTCATCAAGAGATGTTGGCTGTTCAACAGGTGCCTTCGGAACCTCTTCAGTGGTGGTCGATGAAATCTTACTTTCTTTTTCGCCATTCATCACAGTCACCTGCAAAAGGTTGCCAATTGTAAGTCTAAAAAATGGACACCTTAACTCCTCAACAGTTGTTTGGCAATCGTAATTTCTGCACCAAATAAAGTTGTTTAGCTTCCTTATATGCAAAATTCCGAAGATTTCAAAGCATTCGGAAGAAAACTCGAGGAAATCTCATGAAATTCCAAGCCAAATGACAAAGTAGCGTTGTTAAAATTGATTCTCTTTAACGTTTTTTGAAGAAATCCTCGACATTTGAGGACCCTGACGCCAAGTTGTATTCAGTTGCTTGAAGAAAAAAAGAATAAAGACGTAATCAATGCTTACCTTTTTTGTTCACACCATGGCTGGTAGCAATGGATTCCTTCTTGTTCTTATAGATTACGTCTGTTGTCTGAATTTCACCTGTAATCAATATCTCCGAAATAAGCTATCACAGGTTACGGACGCAAGTAAACATCTGACAAACCTGTGTTCAAGTTGAAAAACCGTCCTCGAACTCGTCCGTCTCTCTCAATAGGGGACCACCAATTCACCAACGAACCCATAATGGGCAACTGTCGAATAACACCCTGAATTGTCATAAAGATATAGCTTAAGAAATGTCATGATTTATTCGTCATTGCAAACTTTTAGTCGCACTCATTAACAGTGAATAGTAGTTTTCCGAATCAATAGGAACGATTACGACTGTGTTTGAAAGAAAAACGAAAGATTGTAAGACAAAAAGAGCAATAAAGAAAGAGTACTTTGACAACTTTTTGTTCCTGTTGAAACAGTGAATTTCATCGGAAAATTCGATAAAATCTTTTAATTCGATCTCGTTTCAGGCATTTGGAACGATTCTGAATGTAGAGAATGTCTTTACCCTTTCAAGAACATTTGCTGAACTATCTGTAACATACAACCACAATGAAGCTGAGACATGAGTAAAACTTGGAACCACCAGGCAAGCTTGGAACCCGCCAATACCCTCTCGGGGGCTCATATGTTATCCTCTGCACCACCGAAGCCCTTGTTTTGCCTTTTTTTTACCATAACAATGCTATCAGCAATCATTCGTCGATAAGAATGCTCTTGACAGCACGAATAGGCATTGCACCCAGTTAAGCTGAAGCTCCAGAAGAAATCATAACGTTTAACTTTAATTTGATGACTATTATGACTAAAAAATATTTGCTCATATCTCAGCATCACTGCGACCGTATTTCACATAAAACCCTGTCATGAAGAAAACAGTGCTGATTGGTGCCCCATAGATCGTTCCCGATGACGGATGATTACTGGTAGTACTGTTAGAGTGAGAAACTGGCTGAGAGGAAGGCAAAACAAGGGCCTCGATTGTGCATTGAATAACATGTGAGCCCCCGGAAATGGTAATCGCGGGTTCGAAGCCCACCCGCGGTTAAGAGTTTTGCTCATGTCTTAGCGTCATTATGGTTACATTTCACATAATATCCTGCCATAAAAAAATATTAAGCATTAAGTAAAAGTCAAACACTATCTGTGACATATTTCTTAACGGCTCATGGAACTAGTTGCTTCAAAGCTGACTGAAAAACAATGAGTAGTGTCGTGCTATATCAACATTTATACGCCTGTAAAAACAGGGGAAGGAAAGAGAATTACGATCCTTGCAGTAACAACTGCCAACTCCAGAGAGTCTATCAGGATCGCAACAGGTTCATTCTTGCTCTGGTGCCTGCTCCTCACTGCATATCACAGATTCTGCCGATCTCAACACAATGTACCCATCGTCCTCCATGATTAATTTCCTGCAGTTACTTTTTTATCCCAAGTAAAACCTGTTATTTTTGTATTATTTTGTCTAAAAATATAACAACTCAAGTTTGAGGTTTGACGCCGAGAGCTCTACATAACCCGTTTGGCTTAATCGATAAGAGGTATTCCTATCACTTCTACAACTATCTCGTTGCCAATTTACTTTCCTGGACATAAATCATGGAGCCGAAAATGTGCGTTTTACGAACTTTAATTCATTTCAGTTCCAAATTCTAATAACGGAAATTTGGTAGAGAATAGATAAGTGCATTGGCACAGGTAGAGAATAGATAAGTGCATTGGCACAGTAATAAAATAGGTAAATAAACCTCTTCAAAAGCACCATTGACTTCTGAAGAAAGGCAAAAATACATGGGTTCATTAGCCTATCATACAGATCTTCATGTACATATATAAACAGGTAAACAGCAGACCAAAAACTCTTGCGGAAAACTGGGAATAAATGAACATACTTCTTGCTGAAGGCGTAACTCATTTTCCTTTTTGAGGTCCTCATTAGCCGCTTCAATACCTTTTCGTATGAGTTCTGCTAAGCTATCCAGATACTGAAATAATTCTTCGTTCTACCTCCAATTATTGTTTTTCAGTCATTCACACTGCATCTTCTATCACCAAACCTATATTTGGTAATTTTTTGCCTTTTCTAAACACACTGCAAGAAGAAATCTTTTATGGGTGACCAAAACTAAGGAAGACAAAACCCTCAAAGGACAAAGCTACGATGGACGAGTTGTCCATACGACCAACGTTAAACGTGTTTACAGTTTTCATATGGTCTTGTTTGTAGTAATACGATACAAGGTTGGCCAGTGTTAGTGAATTATAAACAATGTCATTGAAGAATGAGTGAAGTGCTTTGTGGAAACTTTACTGGAAACACTGTACCCTAGTAATGGAGCAATTTCTCTGGAAATTTGGCCGTATGACATTGTTGTCATGGAAGTGGTGGTAACATTAGAAAATAAATGCCTGATATTTCATGTTGAACTGCTTGTCAAATGAGGAACAACCTTACCTGTTGGTTGGTTTCGATTTCAGCTCCCTTTTCGGAAACCATTTTCAGTAAGTCGGGTAGATCTTTAGCGTCGGACAGCATTCCAAACTTCACACAAGCTAACTAAAACATTAAGCACTAAGAAATTCTATTAGCGTAAATGTTCTGCATTAGCCTCCCAACGGTTTACCGCCTCATCGTGGCTGGGAGTTGTTCCTGGGAGTCAGGCTGCGATGTACAGTGGGAGATTCATTCCCTGGCAGGGTCTCCCAAGCTAAAAAGGAGTCCAGGGTTTCCATCAGGAAGCCGAGCTACGAGTAAACCAATATCAGGATCCGTCATCGTCCTGGTACTAAGCTAGTCGCAAACATCCCTTTGATCCACAAGGACGGCGATTGCCTGTGGTGGTGACGACCTGGGGCCCACTTTGGCCTGGATGACCTCGGGTGTAACCCTACTGTATTTTTAGGCGTTCAAGTTTCTTTTTAAAGAAGTGTTTTAGAATAGATCTAATCGCAGGAAGACAAACTTCCTACTTATCCACAAAGGCGTGGCTTGCCTATCATAACGAACTGGAACCGCTTAGGAAAGGCTTTCTTGGGCTTAACAAAAACTTTCTTAGTCATTGAAATAGCAATCAACTGGAAATTGTGTGGGATCGTATGATTCGTGAAGGTGGTTCAACCAAACTGAAAATCTGTAATCCAGTAAAACATAAAGTATTATAATCTCTAGGCAGTTGACTCACACCACTGGCTCCTACCACGTTTTTGCTTCTTGAAGTGGGTAAGAAGAAGGCTTATTAAAAAAGCCGAAAAAAACTTGCACTATCGCTTTCTCCAGTAGAAAAAGCTGAGTCGACAGAACGTAACTGATGGACGAGTTCCAAATTGATGTGAGAGATCTGCGTAATCACTATTAAAATTTAGATTTACACTACTTGAAATGAGGTCCTTAAAGATTGTAGAAAATGAACCAATTTATATAAGGAAATACAAGGGATTTCTTATCACTGCACTAGTTCTTACCTGTTGCTTTTCTTTTTCGTTCCACTCTGATTGTGCCTTAGTTTTGACGATTGAAGGAATGTAGCTGGAATTTATTTACCTCACATATAGGATCTTCCTATAGACAGATATCTAAGATAAAATTTGTAAAAACACTCACCAAACAGCACCAACTCCAGCCCATTTACGTAATGGGACAATAGTAAGAGACGGATAGTCACCCTTTAGCTTCTCGAAATTCGATCTGGCCATTACAGTGGAGTCAACGATTTTCAGCACGCTACCAAGAAGTCTAATGAATTGTTGCATATGATCCACTTGCGATGACAGAGCTGCAAACAGTACACTGATTACAATGTAAACCTTCCATTTGCTGCCTACTATAACTTTTCACGGCAGGGTATGATGTGAAATACACCAACAACGAGGCTGAGATATTCACAAAACTTAGACCCCAGGCCAGATCGAACCACGATTTCCCCTTTCTGGGGTTCACGTATTACAAACTGCACCACGGAGACTCTTGCTCTGCGTTTTTTCTCAACTAGTTTTCTACCTATTAGCATTCACCCGTAAGCGGGATATCGGGCTTGCGAATATCTCTTCATCGCTGTAGTACACTCATTACTTAAGTCGTAAAAGACCAATTGACGTTTTCTAGCGTGATACATCTAGACGTTGCGCAAACACCAAAAAAAGTCTGAGACATCGCATGTGTAGACAATTATTATATGTGAAATAAATTGTGTTTAAACTTCTTATATCATTCAATAAGCAATGACAGAATTATAGAAGTCAGTCTACAGTAACTAGTCATAGAAATCGCTTTGAAATTTTCTGCTACGAATTTAACCATTTTTGAACATGAAGGAGCAGAACCGCTGAACGAAGTGAGAAAGGTCGACAAACAAATGCCGTGTAACCGCAGTAATCCGATAATACTGCCAAGGAAGCAGCCATGACTTTTGGAACCACATCCCCTGGACTACAAAGCATTCAGTACCCGTTGCAGTACTTCTTGAATTAGAACAACGAAGTCAATTACATGTCAAAAACAAAATGTCCGAAACTTATCAACTACGACCAGAATTTCATACACGTTTCCCGCAAGTGTAAGTACTTCTTTTGATGTGCGACAGTATCATTATTCTTACTGTGAAGTGTACTTCTGATATAAGCAATTTCAGTTGTATTTTCTTCTAAATGGAAAGTTTATGTCACAAATATTATTTACCAGCAGCATGTTCAAGTGGACAAAAGCGAAACGCTGTGCCATAGCTTCCTCCAAGTTCGATCATATGAATGCCCAACGATTGACATTCTGCCACAACACTTTGACCAAGCTACAAATAGTTAACGTCAATAGCAGATATAGTACAAAGATATTCTGGTACACATTTGAATAATGATGACGATGATAATTAGCTAACTAACCCAAGAGTTTAACGAGTCTGCGTATTCACATTCATTGCGCAGAACTTCTTCTGCATCAGCAATGACCTTTTGGTCCACCTCGCTCTCCGTTCTTTGCTTCAGTTCACGAAACACCTACGATAATCAAGATCACTTCAAATATGTAAGGCAGAGAAAAAAAATGCAATAAAAGCGTCAAACTAGAGTGAGGAGACATAAAGAGCGGAATTATTCGGAAAAAGCGAACAAATATTCTTGTGAAATTTGGAAAGCAACAGCATGTAGACATCAAGTAATCGGCATGCAAACCTTAGCCGCGTCTCTTGCAGCCGCATAACGATACTTGAAAATGAGAACTGTCGGGGCAGTGTACTGATTTTTGTACACTTTCGAAGCGAACTCAACAGCATTATCCATCCCGATCACTTCTATTTGCGGAAAAGTAGACAGTCCTTTCAGCATCACTTTACACAACATGTAGGCGTTTTCAATAACATCGGTAATTCCTTTGCTAGTCAGCGTTTGGGTAGCCACCCACCACGGTAAAATATCAAGTTTTTCACGATATGACGGTTTGTGGCCCTCAACCGTTCTGTATAGTGTCTAGAAGTTGAAGAGTACTGTAACTAGTTTTAGAACCCTTTTTGTAAAGAAAAAAAAGCAAATGCCGGCAAAATCTGCATAGTAATTACCACGACAGGTGCAGCTGGAACTCCTAACCACAATGCAAGTGGGAGCGTAAGACTATCGACCTGAGTGAGCACATGGACCAGAACTTCTGTAGGTTCACGAAGTGTCAATGCTGCCACTGCCTAGATTGTTTTCCCGTTTAAAGCAAAGCATTTAAAATGGTCTTTGTTTGATAGAATTAGCAAATTTTGTTAGCTGAAATCAAAACATGCATCAAAAAACTGCACAATATACACGACACTGAGAAAAACAAAACGCAAAGTTTTTTGGGAGTTTCATGCAGAAATTCACAGGTTTAAAACCATAGAATGAAATTTTTAATGGAGGTAAGAGTACTTTGCTTACTTACTTGGACACTTGAACGGCCTGCCCTCTCTGGTTGTGTTGGCATCAACATAATCTCCATTCTTTCGGAGTTTTGCTGTCCTAGCCACTGGGTTCCCTGGAGTCCTGTGGTCAGCTGGGTCAAAGTCTCCTCTCACGTCGTCACCACCACAGGCAGTTGCCGCCGTTGTGGATCAGGAGAGATTTGCCAGCATGAGACTAGTTTGATACCAGAACGGTTGTGATCCTGGTCTTGGCTTACTTTTAGCTGGGCTTCCTAATAGAAACGCTGGACTCATTCTCAGGTTGGGAAGCAATCCCGGAGGAAGAATACCACCTGTACATTGGCCCAATGCTCAGGAACACCTCCCAGCCACGATGAGGCACTAAACTGTTGGGAGGTTATGGATAGTATTCAAAACAAATGGAGAATACCAATACATTTCTCAAGGATCTTCAGCCACTCATATATCTCAGCAGATTTGTAAAATGCAACCAACATATTACAGCTATGGTGTAAAAAAACTGAATAATAAAAAGTGATTATTTCTCTTACCTGGCCAACAATATGAATCCAAAAGCGATGTTTTTTTCTAATTTCCAATATCTTCGATACCATATCGTTTTGACCGAGAATAGTTGAACCAACTACAGCTACTACTAGTAGTGGCCTACGACCTCCAGCCACATCATCATTCAGTATACGTTCAAATGCATGATGATCCTGAACAATTCTGCTAATTTCAATTCATATTTTGTTAAAAGAGAGATTATGAAAACTAACTATTCGTCCTTCAATCTCACTCATATCACCGCTGAGTTTTGGCAACAGGACCACATCAGCAATACCGAATTCCGAGGCGATATATGGCGCAAGATCCATATGAAGTGCCGGTGTCACATAAACTACAGGTGCGCCCTATAACTCTCATCTATTACTGGTAAATATGTTAAGCAGTACGGGTAACCTATCAGTTCGTCCACAGTCCCTTAAAAATGGAGCTCTCGGCGTTGATCAATCCCTGAGGGATGCGCCATGCATTCGACTTCGTTAAGTATCGTTGGGGGTGAATGATTGCATATCTGGCTTATATAACGACTCGCGGTGGCCTGTCGATGTATCGAGCCAGTGATACTATCCTCCCAGACTAGTCTTGTAGCAATATGCCGAACCAGGAAGGATGCAGGGCCTGGTGGACCCGGGGCGCGAGGATCGATCTCAAGTGTATTGCAGGGCGTCTCTGGCACACACTACGCTATACACGCCTCCTCCACCGTCTCTTACCAATCAGAAACCAATGAGAACTGGACTTACATTTGTAATACGGTCTTCTTTTTCACATCCACCATTTTTGAATTCTCGAAATACAACTTGATTTAAAAAAGCGATATTCTGAATTTTATTTTCTTAGTCAGTTATTGCAAATGACAATGTTTAATAGTTATTGGGAAATATCAGTAGTTGAAAGATTTTTGCCCTACAACAGGTCAATTGATGACCTTGGAAATTGAATCCTCGGATATTGATTGCTTATGAATGTGCGCGTCAGTCAATACATATACTTTACTATGCTTCATCTAAAACGCTTCTAAACCATGTTTTAGACTAGAATTTATGTCCATTCCAACTAAAATAACAGTAACCCACGTAATTCGTTAAAATTACGTCGACAGGGGTTTCTAACCGCCGAACACTCGTAATTACTGCACCAGGCTTTTCTCGTTGACTCCGTTCGAATATGCTAGATTACTTCCAAAAAATTTGTTTTCTATGTGAAACTTTACTTTAATTCCATGTTTATTTGTTTATATTAGATCGATTTCTATTTTTTAAAGTGTACACGACTTCAAAGTGTAATACTGCTTCTATAGGAGCTTGTGTAGCGCAGTGGTCGGAAGCGCCCTGTAATACACATGGGATCGATTCCCGCGCCGAAGGCTCACCAAGCCTTCCATCCCCCGAAGTCATCAGTTGCTTCCAGGCTTGCCTGGGATAGCAGCGCTGGCTCGATACATCGGTAGGCCACCGCAAGTCCAGTCCCATTGTTATGGCCAGATATGCATTCAATCACTTCCAAACGACGCTTAATGAAGTCGAATGCATGGCGCATCTTTCAGGGATAGATCAACACCGAGAGCTTTAAGCTTTATTATCCTTTTAATATGGTTTCCATAATAATTCGAAACTATGATTTATTTCATTTAACGATAAAATAGGACTACTATTCTGCAATCTGAAAGTGATTGTTCACCTTTTCCACGAAGGCTTTCCAGCCTTTTGTTACGTAGTCATTCCCGTAAGTGTCCTTGAGTGCCAAACGAATGGCATGTCCTAAAAAAGTCCCCTATATTGTGATAAACCACGAAAATAAGAATAAAGGAAAAAATCAATGCCTTACCTATTCCATTTCTAACAGATAATGCTAATGTTGCCTCTGGTTCCGAACAATGAATATTCGATTCAGGAAATCTAGAGAGAGTAAAGAAAAATCCTTTTAGCACATTAACAAATCAAAATATTTCTTAAAAGGCTTTTAACTATAATAAGTTAAGGCTATAGGGAAGTAGAATTGGAGCAGATGGAGTAGAATGTATAAGGTGAAATCTAGAGAAATAATTAACAGAAGACTGAAGAATGGGATGGTGATTTCCGTTTAAGAGAAGATAAGTTGATAATACCTGAACTGTTGACTGAGCGCCTGACTGGTATTCCCATATAGCCATGAGGCGATACTTTGTCTATGATGACTGGTCAAAAGATCAATGTACGTTTTCAGAGAAGACGATGTAACCAATGTCCTCCCGAGGTCCGATAAACGTTGACTTTCGCGAGAACTAAATCCACAGAACAACTCGTTTTTAGTTCAGTAATACCTTCGTAGTACAAACATACATAGATTAAATGCGTATGTGGCGCGGTGGTCGGGGGCGCCCTGCAATACACATGGGATCGACCCCTGCGTTCCAGGGCCACCAACCCCTCCATCTCTCTGGGGTCGACAAATTGGTACCAGACTTGTAAGGAGCACTGCCTCGATACATGAATAGGTCATTGTATAGGCCAGATCTATTCAGTCATCTCCAACGATGCTTAATGAAGTCGAATGCATAGCTTATCTTTCAGGGATTGGTCAACGCCGAGAGCTTTATCTTCTATCCTTTTTATAGATTAAACGCACACAGAGTAAACAATGTATGTGTGACAGCAAGCAGCCGTTAGTTAGAGGACCTTGTGATACACACATGGCCAGCAGGTTTGATTCATCTTTTTGAGTGAACTCTGCAGAGTAATCAAATTGGTATAAAACTTCTAGGAGAATAGAACACTGATTTTTTAACAGAGCTATGGAAATCATTGAATAGGCCAAAAAGTATCAATGTATAATTATGCAGTCAGTCATCTCTACGACGTTTAAAGTTTCTTAGATAAAACCGCTCTTCCGATAACTAATGAGTATCTCAGAAGTTTATAGGATCACAGAAGAGACTTTGATATATCCCATTAGTAGCCTTTGTAATTTTTTATACAATGCACTTTTAAATTGAAATATGTTTAGGATTGGGACTTTGAAAAGAATGAAAAAAGAAAATTTTTGATTCGTAGGTTGTCCAACGAAAAGCGCCAGTTGCAGACATAAACGACATATTGAGGAAGAGCGTCGTGTCGTTCTTGACGAATGTTGAAGCAATAACAGGCAAGGGAAATGTGCCATGTCCTCCAGAAAATCAGGATTTCATCTCAGTAAAACAAGACGACATTTACCCTGCAGGAGAAGATTTGAAGAAGCTAATATTTTTCCTTCCAACTAGTAAGATTTTCCAATAGCTGAGATTATTGCTTTAAAGTTGAAAGCTGCCACTATTTTTTGCATCGCATGATTTCCATAGTGGTCACGTCGCTGGTTGTAAACGATGGATTCGAATGCATGTTGCATCCCTAACAGATTCATCAACGCCGGATCCTTTATCCTTTATGTGTGACACAATAGAACTGGTTCATATTAGAGATCTCGAATTGGTTAGCTATGAGGATACGGACTGTCAGGTGATAGATAATGGGTTAAACACGGACCAACTGCAACCATCTCGTTGTCCTGAGACGCTGGAAGACTGAATTGTACCATTTGTATACACGTGACCACACTTCGCCTTATAGTACGACTGAAATCTGGAAGACGGTTAGAAGTCTGCAATAGGGTGAATAGGAAGAACAATGGAGGTAGTTTAGGTCGCCTTCGAGGGATATACTTCAAGTTAGCTTCCAGAAAGAACGACATGATATATATAGTATACCTAATCTCCCAATGCAGAAGAGTTTCAATGAGGCGTCATGGGTACTCTGTCGCCGAAAATAATAAAAATGAAGGGTCCCATATAAAAATGGAGATGTACTTTGTGTTTCTTGAGAGAGTGGAGCCTAATGAGCATCACTGACGCGTAATGAGAATGAATAAGGACTGCTCTAGGGCCCTCTTGACGAATAGTGGAACGGTGATGTTTCGTAAATTGCAACCCACCGGTGTTCACTTATATAACTAAGAATGTTGAGTGATAAAAAAAGCAAAACGTGAAATTTTGATGGCTTTATCGGTGATAAATGATCGGGTAGATATAAGGAAATATCTTGAAGCATAGGAACCAAGTAGGAAAAAATCACGACAGCGCAGTGAGACAACAAAACGAGTCAACAAAGTAAACATTGAGATGCAGGTTTTCCCTCAGCTAATACAAAAAAGGCTGTTCTTTGGTGTTTTAGTGTATGTCTCTGTGTATGAGATATTGAAATGATGACCGTAATAAGAGCAAAAATCTAGTAGAATTAACAATAGGGTAACAACAACAACACCATTTTTTTCTTTGGAGCGATAAAGAGATAACATCCTTTTTTTTGAAAGAGAAACGAAAACAAACGATATGACCAACTAAAGGAAGCTTGGGCACTTGGATACTTCGACGGCCCGTCCTCCTGGTTGTTGTGGCCTCAGCACAACCTCTATTTTTCAGAGTTTTGCTGGTTTAGCCATTGTGGCTTCCTGGAGTCCCGAGGTCAGACTGGTCAAAGTGTGCCCCAGGCCGTCACCACTACAGGTAGTCGCCGACCTTGCGGTTCGGAGGGAGATTTGTCACCATGCGACTAGTCTGATACCAGGACGGTAGTGGATCCTGGTATTGGTTTACTCTTAGCTAGGCTTCCTGATGGAAACGCCGGACTCTTTCTCAGCCTGCGAGACCCTGCCAGGAGGACGAATCACCCCGCTGTACAACGCAGTCCGACACCCAGGAACACCTCCCAGCCACGATAAGGCAGCAAACCGTTGGGTGGAACTAAGGAAAGTACTAAAAATAGATCTCCAAGACCAACGAGTGAAATTTTCAGGGAGGTATTGTCTCAATGTAGAGACAAATATAAAAAATTCGGCGGTATAATGAACATACCGTGTTTTTGTGAGTTGTGGGTGTCCGGTAGGTTGAATGTCCCTATTAATCCATTCGTCTGAGATGATTAATTGTTGCAGTTGTTCCAGAACTGGTGACATATTGTACTGTGATGTATGAGACGTCTTTCGTGATAATGGTTTGCCCTTAATCGGTTCTATTTAAAATTATCATCGTAATGTTTTTTTCATGAAAATTTGCACCCCACTACTAGTTCTATATTAGCGAATACTTCACACTATATGGGATTCATATGGAAGTATTATGTTAAAGAAGAAAGACCGCAATGATGATCGCATCTGTCTATGGTTTTGAACGAGATGAATCAATGCAGTGTCTATTTATTAAAAAAAAACTTAACTAACAGTGAACTAATTACTGTTATTTAGTCTTTTATGGTACTTAGTGCATACTTGTTACGACAACTTTACTTTTCAATGAATCGCAGCTAGCGCTGACTTTGTTTTAGATGGTAATCACAATAAGTCATATATTCATACTACTTAATATACATCGACCATAGCCACTACTACTGAACTGCTATCCGCCCATAGGAGTGCTGTCAGTCATGAACTTTGAGCGCTTTTAACAGCATTGACACAAAGATGACATCATATTATATATCGACATAAACTTTGAAGATTACATTCAAGTCAGTAAGTTTTAGCATAGAAGTTTCTTTTTCATAATGAAGCACAGTTATGTAAAATACAACCACAACTATGCTGAGATATAAGCAGCACTCGGAACCTCAAGTAGAGTTCGAGCCCGCGATAACTCTTGGCGGAGACACGTGTGCTATCCACAACACCAAGCGCGGGTTCGGGCCCACCTGCTGTTCCGAGTTCTGCTCATTTCTCAGTAACCTCATGGCTATATTTCACATAGTGCCCTGCAAAGAAAAATGAGTATGTAATAGAGAGAAATTAACAGCACAATTGTTTACTTTGAATAACTACATTATATCTTCTATCTATAATGAGAGAGAAGAAAGAGAAATTGTAGGCTGAATGAATAAATCTCATGCTACACCAACAATTAGACTACTGTTTGGTAGTAACTAATAATAAAATGTATTCACTGATGATGAATGCTTCGTCGATCCATCTTCGACACCGCTATCTTGGGATTTTGTTGAGGTTTGCGAACCAGGACTATGTTGTAACTGTTGGTCGATTCTGCTGAAATTGTAAATCTGTGCGAGATCTTACAAATATTTCATTACATTTCCTAGATATAGAACTAAGCTTTCCTGTTGGATTAAAGAAAGAGAAGGAAAAAAGCTGAAGCATTTTTTTCCTCTTTAAGGTTGTTAAGGTGAGTGACACAGTTTTATGGTGGTCTTCTTTTGCAAATTTTTACCTCTGCACCTCCCTTGAGAGTCAGATTCTTTTAAAATAGGTCTATATTGGAGCCTCAACTCACATAACATAAAGATTTATACTTACGCTGATTTCATGAGAACATTGAACAGAGATAAAAGAAGCCAAATGCCGAAGTTTAAAAGCCGCGACGAATGTAATCGGAAATTCATAGCCTCTGAATTTGCGCCGGTTGAGCTATATCCCGAGGGACGACAGCAGCTCTCAGCCTTTATCTCGAGCAACACTAACTAACTTATATCGCCACATATTTCAACTTAGTCAAGAATTGATGGCTTAGGCAGAGCAAAAAAAATGAGAAGCGTTCGAATTCCAAAGCGCCAGAAAAAAAGCCTCTCTTGCTTGCCGAAATTTTTTAAGCAACGTCAAATTTCAGTTAAGAAATGGAAATGGCTCCGCTTCAAAATCTCGGTACAATGAAAGTGTAGCATTTTATTCACAGCCGTTTGCTTAGATAAAACTGTCTTGGTATCTCAGTTAGCAGTGTGATTGAAAAGCAGCTCATTGTTTTAGAATACTTCTAATTTGCTTACGCATCGCGTTATTTTTCCCAAACAATTCAGTGTTTTGCTAACGAGCAGATATAAGGTTGACCACAAGATTAACTTACTATAATAAACAGCGACCTTTTTACGGTTTCTCTTTCTTCAGAGCCTGGAAAGTTCAGATTGACACCCAATCTAATCAGCCAAAAAATTTCCATACTTCATCTGAAAGAACTTGCTACAAAATTTTTATTGGCATAGTAAGCAGCTTCTCTTAAACACTCACTGTTTTGTTCTTTATAAATCTTCCAGTTATTGATTGATATCGGCCGCACAAAGTCTTAGATGGGTCAGGAATGTGGTGGCTCAGGTCAGAAAAAATTAGCCTGGGGTGTGGCGCGAGGTCACGCGTTATCATAAGACATTCTTCCTTGCGGGTCATCCTTAGATTTTTGGAATGTATACAGAAACCTTGAAGAATTGTATTACATTCCTGTGCGAGGATACCCAATTTTAATTCAAAGTCCTCCTCGTTGCCTTTGTGGTCTATTCATACCTAAAAAGAGTGTTTTGTCCAACTTCAGGTTTTTCAACTAGGTGGTCCTTTATGCGGACGCACAGTGATCTACCTGTTGCGCCAATACATCCGTCCTCACAAGCCTTAAAAGAGATTAGGAACCTATGCAATCATCGTCTCTACACTTAGGTTGTATTATGCCATTTCGCTTCGCGCATACACAGCCATACGGGCAGTTTCGAACAACCTAGTGTCTTGGATTTTCCGGTGCTATTTGAATCAGTGTTACTGAATTCTCTAAACCGTTTATTTTTTAAGCTATGCTTGTAGCTGCACTTGTGTCGTTGGAAACCAAGCACAGAATAAACGAGAAATCATTCTCGGTAGACTTATCTAGAAATAAGAACAACTATAAAGCGTTACTTAAAAAGGTACGGTTTGGAGAAATCCGTAACAGTGATTGGAATACCACTGCACAGTCTAAGATTCTAGCTAGTTCGTAACCGCCGGCATGAAAGACTACGCATAACTCAAAATTGCATAATATAACTTAACGGTACAGATGGTCATTGCATAAGTATGGACACGGCATACCAATCTCTTCTAAAGCACACGGCGACGAATAGAGCGAAACGGGCAGGCCACTGCTCGTCCGTATAAAAAGCTCCCAGTTGAAAAAATTTAAAGTCGAATAAAACACTCCATGTACAGAAATCTAAAAACATCTACACGAAAAATTAGTAGAGCATTTTGGATTAATTCCAAAAACCCAAAAATGAACTGCTAGGCTGGTGTTCCGTGATTGCGCCTAACCTGGCGCCATCTCACAGCCCGATTTTTTTCTGACCTGAGCCATGCACATTACTGACCCATCTAAGACTTTGTGCGGTTGATATCGATCAATAACTGGAAGATTTATAAAGAACAAAACAGTGAGTGTTTAAGAAAAGCTGCTTACTATGCTAATAAAAAATTTTGTAGCAAGTTTTGATGAGGGTACGAAAGTGTTCAGCTCGGTAGATTGCCTGTCAATTTGGTCCTTCCATGCTCTGAAGAAGGTGAAAGTGTTTAAGCGTTAGCCAGTACTATAATGAATAAATCCAGTTATCACCAGCCCGTGTCTGCTCATCAAGGAAACATTGAATTTGTTATGCATGTTCTTTAATGCGTGGGAACTAAGCCCATGTTTTGACTGCCACATTCGTGTGGACTGAAAGAGACGATTTTGGTATGGTATGAAGATTGGTCTGATCTCTTCCATCCTCTGGAATGAAAAAGCAGTATCGGTAGGTTTGTGCAACCGTCACAACTATTATTACTGGGCAGGAAAGATCATCGTATTATCTCTCAAAAATCCCAGAATCTGCCAAAGCCGACGAGAGTTATGGTGTGGAATGGCTTCAGACAGGACTGGGGGTCCTTTAATCTATCGCGGTAGTATTAATACTGAAAGCTACCTAACCGTATTGTAAAGCAAAATCTGCCAGTTATCAGTACTTGTGAGAATACTGAAGAGTTTACTTCCAGGCAAGATGGCGTTCCTCCATATTGTGCAATTGTTGTTCGTGAATACCTGAATTTTTTCTAAGCCTACTTTCCTAGGAGATGGATGTGTCGTTGTGGTTCGTATCAATGGCCAACCAGAAGCCCTGAGTTAACACTTGGCGAATTTTTTTTCGGGTTGATTGAGGAATCTGTCAAAGCAAAGACTTTGGAACAGCTCGAAGGGCCAATATGACAAGCTGTATATTCCATTCCGTAGAACTTCGTGGTGAAAGCAGTTGATGTTGTTCAAGGGCGGCTTCAGAATTTTGTGGTGAATGGTGATACCTACATCGAACTTTAAATAAAGCTTCACGTTTTAAGCCCCTTTTCAAGTTCGTTCCTTGTAATTGTTATAGTTTGCAAATAAATTATAAGAAATTTAAAAAAAATATTGAGTTGTTCAGAAATAAATGAGCGCTTTAAAATATTTATTTTAATGTATTTCTACTAAAAAATACTCTTTGTACATTGGAATATTAAATATCATTAGAAAACTTACTTTGTGCCTTTCCTAACCATGTCCTTATATTTTGTCAAAAAATAAATTTTTACCAGTTTTGAGCTCTGCAGTTTTAGATGTCAAAAACGAATTTTCGTCAAATTTTCTTTTGTGAGTTCAAACTCGATCGTAGTGTAACAGAAACCGCTGGAAACATTAAAGAAGTTTGCGGTGAAGGTAGCGTCGGTGAATCAACAGTGCGAACATGGTTCCGGAAATTCCAATCTGCTGATTTTGACCTCGAATATAAGGAAGTCTGCGGACGTCCCAGTGAGCTTCACCATGAAGAATTGAAGGCATTAGTGGAAGGAATTACACGAAAAACTGTTCGAGAGCTTGTAGAACAGCTTGGCGTAAGCACAAAAACAATTTATACTCACAACGTTGACTTTTAATTACTGCGTTTTACAAATTTTCACGGTAGGGTATTATTTGTTAAGCAACCTCAATAATGCTGAGCTTTTGCAAAACTCTGGACAGCAGGCGTCTACGGTGGGGGAACGAAAGAGCTACTTGAATCGCATAGGAAAGACTAAAAAAATAAAAAAAGTGGGTGCCGCAAGAATTAGACGATAGTCAACGAAATCGCTGTCTTGAGAAGTCGTGTGCTCTTATTCTGCGCCACAAAAACGACCCTTTTCTCGATCGGCTTGTGACGGGTGACGAGAATTAGATTCCGCACGACAACCGGCGACGTTCAGCTCAATAGTTGGATTTCGATTAGGCTCCACAGCAATTCCCAAAGCTGAAATTGCACCAAAAAAGGGTTATGGTGAGTGTTTGGTGCTCCGCAGGCGGGCCGATTCATCACGGCTTTTTGAATCGGGGAGAAACGATTACGGCAGAGAAGTATTGCCAGCAAATCGACGAAACGCACCGTAAACTTCAGCAACAACGACCGGCATTAGTGAGCAGAAAAGGACCAATCCTTCTCTTCGACAAAGCCCAGCCTAACGTTGCGGAACCAGCGCTGCAGATGTTGAACGAGTTGGGCTAAGAATTTTTGCCTTATCCGCTGTATTCCTCAGACCTCTACCCTACCGACTATCACTTCTTCAAGCACTTTGACAACTTGGTGTTCGAGAAATGCTTCACCAACCACGATGACGCAAAAAATGCCTTCAACGAATTTATTGCTTGCAGAACTTCAGAATTTTAAGCAGCAGTAACAAATGAATTTGTTTTCCGTTAGCAAGAATGTGCAGAATTAAAAGGCTCTTATTTTTTATTAGTAAACTTTTGTGTAGAGAAAGTTCTGACACTTTAAATAACGCGGTTAAAAAATACTGATTTATTGCTGAACAACCTAATACTTTCTGATTATTCTGTATAACAGTGGGTTTGATGAAAATTACATGGACTTAGCGTGTATTAGAAAGAAACGTAATAAACCAACACGAAGCATCATCATAGAACTGGTACAATTCCTTATTTGTCAACCAAGATATTAACCTAACAAGAAAAAACCGGAGAATCGTGTCATTATAGGGTATTAACTGAAAGAAATGAATTAGAAGGCCACTTTTCCCTGTTAGATTGTTAGGCAAGCGTGATCTAAGCATTATCTTTAAAAATCACTTTTATTTCGTCATTTTGAAAATAACGCCATAAATGAGCATCGTAATATTTTAGGGCGCGTGTTGGGCAGTGGTCGGATGTGTCATGCAGTAGACACTAGAATGGTTCTAGCTTCAATCGTGTGTCCCGGTGTCACAAAGCCATTCATCCACCGGGAGCAGGAAAATTGCTAGCAAACTTGTCTGTACCAGATATGCACTTCTACGATGCTTGATAAAGTCCAATGCAGGATACGTTCCTCACCGAATAATCATCGCTAGAAGTTCTATCTTTTTACCATACCATAATTTAAATAAAAATCCTAAACGATTACTTGGTACTATGCAGAACCTGTGACGTACACGGCAAGCTGAATGATGATATCATTACTGGTTAACTGATGAGGGATATATCTACTAAGTTCAGAGAACGGTTTGGAGTATACTGAAAACAAGAATATTGTTAATGATCAAAATATTGGCGAAAGAATCTTATTCAGTAAGAAAGTTATCAGACAGAATAACGGACATAGAGAAAGTATAAGTACGAACGCTTGGGCGACGAGGGTGGCCGGATAGGTAAGAATGCACAGCACGACTCGTACAATTGGATAAAGCGATGAGACTCTCAATCAGTCGTTTTCAAAGAAACTGAAGAAAGGCGAATCAGACGAAGTTAGATATCGCAAGACAGCAGCTAAATACGGCTAAATCACTTCATTTATTTGCTAATAAATATAACACGACTATTGTTCCGTGGATTTTTACGCTATCTAGGTTGTGTGAAAAACGGCTTAAGTAACGATATATCAGGCTCCAAAATCGATACCGTGTGCTTTTTTAAAACTCATTTGCTTCTTAATCACTTCTTTTGTAGTGGATTTTCGTGGGATTTCATGGATATTTTTGGGACATCGAAATGATGCTCTAAAATCTGAGCAGGAAAACCCTGACATTTTGCACCAAGAGTTCGGAATTAAACACACTGGTAAGGAAGCGGCTCGAAATGTCATTACAACATTGGGACAGAGAGTACTTTCCGGCTAGCAAATGCTCGGATTGTACTGGTAGAAGTTTTGTGCCAGAATTTGTATTGATTACGAAGAAAATCACAAGCACTCTTCAGCAGTTGATGACGACTATCTAAAAGCGAAAATCGATGTTAACCTTCTAAAAACCATTGCGCATATTGCAGAACACAACGGTTGCCAATAAAGAAATAGGAAAAGTCTGTTCTGTGGTCCTTTTACATGACAAGAACATAAAGACGATCTAATTCTCGATCACATTATGTTGTACGACAAAAAATCCACTATATGCGATCATAGATGATGCCTCGTATATGCTTCGATGTAAACGGTGCTACGAGTGCCGGGTTTATTCACCAGTATCACCTGTAGTCCCGTCGATCGTCGAGGGACTCCAGCGGGTGCCAGTAAATCTTCCATTTTTCCCTGTCGCGTGCAAGAGTAGCACAATGGGTTCTGCTAGCTTCAGGCACTCGTTGAGCACCATATCTTTCTTCAAGGCTCTTCGCGAAGAACTCTGGCCATCGGGTCGGTTGTCTTCCTGCAGTACGTTTGACATCCCGAGAAATCCAGTTACTAACGGCTCTTGTCTATCGGTTTTCATTCAAACACATTACGTGTCCAGTCCACCTTATCTTCGACTGTTTGGCGTACAAAACGGCATCTTTGATTCCCATCCCTTATTTGTGTGAGACGGGATACTCCTAGCATCGTCGTTTCGACTGCGCGTTCGATAACGGTGGGTGATTTTTCACTGTGCGTACGCAGCGACCAAGTTTCTGACTTGTGAGATTTACTCCAAGACTAATCTTTTCGCAGGCTTTATCAAAGTCGCCAAGCATACGTTCCGCTTGGCTAATGTTTGGTGTTATAAGGATGATGTCATCAGCAAAGCGAAGATGATGTAACTGCCGACCATCGATTTTCACTCCTATATTATCCCATTCCAATGTTCGCATGGCGTTCTGCAGGGTAGCGGCAAATAATTTTGGCGAGATCGTATTGCCTTGCCTAATTCCTCTTTTGACCTCAATGCTAATATCGTTGTAGAATGGTGATATCTTGTTGTGAAATTTTTGTACAGCTCACGAAGAATCTTTATGTACTGAGTAGGGACTCCTTGACTGTCAAGGGCTTCCATGACTGCTTCTATCTCAGTTGAATCAAAAGGCCTTCTGTAAATCGATGAAAGTGAGACAGAGCGGTCTTTTGTACTCTCGCGACACTTCATTGAGCCTTTTTATAGTGTGGATGTGGTCCATCGCATTAGATCCTTTTCGAAACCCTGCTTGCTCACATGGCTGTCCTTCTTCCAATGTTCGGTTAATTCTGTTTAGGATGACTCCAATGAAAAGTTTGTAGACGACAGACAGCAAGCAGACTGGGCGATAGTTGCCGATATCGCGTAGGTTACCCTTCTTGAACAATAACACTATCTTGCTTGTCTTCCACTGAGTAGGACCTTGCATTCAGACAGGGTAACGTGTGAAGAACCTAGCCAGTGTGTTTACGAGAACTGGCGGAAGGTTCTTCAGGTGTTCTGGTCTTATGCTGTCCGGACCTGGCGCTGTTCGATTTTTCACCGACGAAATGGCATGTCGGATTTCGGAAGTGGGAACCGGTGGTACAACATATCCATCCTCTTTTATTTCATATGACGAAAGGTGGACGAGGCTATCGAAGAGATCTGAGTAGTATTCGTGAATAATTTTCTCCATTGCCTTTCTGGAAGCTGTAACTGTTCCGTCTATGCGCCAGAGTGCAATCATTTTTGGTCTTGTAATTGGCGAAGCTTCGGTGGGCTTTGCGAATGCTTTTCCCAGCCTCTGCAGCTTCGACCATTACTGCTGCTGTTCTCTCTTTAAGATCTTCTTTTACCGCCTGTCTGCATTGTTTTGTATGTTCGGACGTTAGTTCGCGGTTGCCTGCAGCTCGTGCGATTCCACGCTGGCGTTTTAGCTCGAGTGTTTCTAGACATAAACGTCTGTTGGCAACTTTCGAGTTCTCAGCTTTCATAGCGCTAACGTGAAGATGTTGAATGAGCCGATCGTATTCTTCGTCGGCCGACTAATGAATTGAATAAATCCCAGTTTGCGGTGGTTCTGGGACTTCGGTTTTTTGAATTTAGCGGCTTTTTTCTCCTTTTCGCGAGAAATAGAATCTTGCACGAAGGAGACGGTGGTCTGATCCCGTGTAGAATTTTGGGACAACAGCGACATCGGTTAGGCAAAACCTGTTTACTATGACGTAGTCTATTTCGTTATGGTACTCTCCATTGATAGACTCCCACGTCCAGCGCTTAGGGTGGGGGCTTCTGGAATTGTGAGTTACCATGGATTGTCTTGGTCGCCGTGATAAACTCAGACAGCCGCTCACCCTGTTCGTTCCATTCTAATCCGTGGGTCCTTATGTGACGTTCTTCAGACGTTCTTCTTGGTCCAATCTTGGCGTTGAAATCTCCAATGATGGCCTTGAAGAATGTGTGGTCTTCTTTGTAGAAATTCTCCGAGCCCACATAGAATGTTTCGACTTCTTCTTCGTCATAGTTTGATGTCGGCGCGTAAACGACGAAGATTGTCAAAGCTGGTATAGATCCACGCCTTTTTAGTCGTAGACTTCCGATTCGTGTTGTAAGTTGTTCGAATGAACCGATTTTCATGGACAAACTCGTGTTGACGAGAACGCCAACGCTACCGACTTCTCTACTGTCGCATGTTCCGAGGTACAGTTCTTCTCCGGTGTCATAGACGGCGTTGAATGGTTGGCGTTGTCTCGCCTCGGCCAGGACGATCATGTAGTACCTTATCCTTCTCGCTTGTATGAACAAGTACTCTATCGAGAACTCGGATGCAAGTGTACGTGCATTGTAGGTACAGATCGTCACCATAGTTCTTTGTAATCCAGGCAGCTTCTATTGACCCTGAGATTTTTAGCAGCCTCTCCGTACTCGTCCTACCCAACGCTGCGAAATTGGGGGGCTCTTTCGGGGTCAGGGGAATGAGGCCCGTTTTTTTACTGTGTTCAGCATTTTGATACCCACGTATAGCCTGCTGGGCTCTGAACATGGGGGCCGGGTATACTCACGGGTAGCTTGCCAGGCTCTTCCAGAGTGGACGTGGAGCTTATTTGTTGGAGGCGACTCCTAAGCGCCTCTCATATATTTTCCTGTCACTTGATTGAGGCTTATGGCCGAGGCTGACTTGTAGAATACAATTCGCATGAACTAGAATGCACCTACATACGCGTGGATGAATACGCCTCGTAAATACAGAAAATATGTGTTAATCGGCGCAGCAAAAGCAAGGAGTCTATCTCTTGGAACCACCTGCGTCTCAGGGAAGCAAAGGTCGCCTCCGCGATTAACCCTCTATCCGCCACCTGGGGACGCGCCACGTAGCCTCGCGACTAACCGGTTCGAGGTCCCTCATATGAAGGAGATCCATGACCCGTGTATGTTACAAGATAAAATCGTTTCTAAACACTTTCTAGAGCTGATCTTACACCAGTACAAGCTTAATATGACTGTTTCGATGTCCGCCGTTAGATTAATCGACAATACTCCTTGAATCCTGGAGGAAATAGCCATGACAGAAAGCATTGTCACAAAATCGATGAGATGCATTTAACAATTCAATGAATATATCCATAACAGTCAAGAAAAAATATTCATGTCTTAGAAGACAACGCTCGAACTTGTTGAGCAAGTAAGGTTGCGGTTATTAAAGGGAATTGAACAACGAAACTGTGTTTTTATCTGTAGTATTCAACTAAAGTCTTCCAATCCAATTCCCACTTTTTCAAGCACCTTGACAACTTTGTCCAAGCAAAAATCCTCAAGAGTCAAACGACCGTTAACAATGAAATCAATGAAACCATTAGTTACACCACATCATAATTAGGGATTACTCAAAGAAACGATGAACTTTGCTGCAGAATTGCTGATTTTATTTAATTCGAAAAAAAAATGCCCTCTCTTAGACCAATTTCGGAGGCTCGAAGCTGCCGACCAAAATCACCACTATTTTTGAATTATGCTTGCAAAAATCCAAGTGAGAACAAAAATAATCTTGTCGCGATAGTTTACCAAACTAGTACCCCTAGAAGCAGTTCGTTCAAACTGGAAGTAGTCAGATTATGGAGATAAAACAACGAACAACAACACATATCACTAGCATCAATCTTCGTCAAATCGTTGTACCTATCCTTATTTCAAATAACGTTCCAACGTTTGAGGGCTCGTGTAGTGTAGTGGTTACAGGTGTTTTCTAATACACAGTGGATGAATTCTGGTTCTAGTAGGTGCGTGAGACAAATGAAATCCTCTATACCGTCGGTGTCGACAAATTAATAGCAAACTTGTCTGGTCATCTCTAACGATACTAGACATCACCTAAAAGATTGATCAAGGCCAAACGGTTTATGCTCTTTTTATCCTAAACATTGACAAAAATGACTCACTTTCGTTACTGAAACGAGAGAAGGGAGAAAAGCCTAGTCTGATCTAACATAGACCTCTTGCTCCTCGTGCGTACAATATTCAATTATATCGTAGTTCACGTAGTTCTCGATAAATCTGTTTGAAAAAATTTCAATATCCATTCATTTAAAGATAAAAAAATTGAAAACATGAAGTATCGTCGTCTAAAAAACAATTTGTTGATGCGAACTACACTGTACGATGTTACATAGTACGTCGATCCCAAATTAAAAAAGTTCTTTCGTCTAGAAATGCACAAGGACCACTGTCTAAAGGAAAAAAGTGCAATTGTTGTTAAATTCATATCCATATGGGTTTTATGAGATATGAAGGAAGAAGCAGCTCAAACACTCTCTCTAAATCTACTTTTTTTGTGAGCCAAAGAAAGTTTCCATTACAACTCAAGTACTGAAGTCGCATTTCCTTGCTGCGTCTATCCAAATATTCGGCTTTTCTCAAAAATTTCCAAGCATTGATTTGTGTTTGAACTCTATATTAAAATGCTGGACGTAAGTCATATATAATTTACGGTACCATGCACAACGACATCATCGAGAATGTAACTTTTCTTACTCATAAGTGCTATAGACATTTTATGTAACTTTTCTTACTCATAAGTGCTGTAGACATTTTTATTTTTCATATCTTGCCTATGCAATGGTAATTCATCGTAGTTCTGAGAAATCCGAGTTCGTACGGGTTCCGTTCGATGGTAGAATGGTGAAACCAGTGTCTATGTCAATTCGCGAGTATACACGCAAGGATGCTCATCCAGATGGTCTCTAATCTTATCGTTTCGACGGAGAAATGCTAACCCTGATCTTTGCAAATCAAGAATCGTCAAACCAGCTTCAGCTCGTTTTCGGCAATCACCCAAATTTAATTTTTGCTTAAATTAATTAATTTAATTAATGACATTAATTAAATTAATTTAATTTTTGCTTAAATTAATTAATTTAATTAATGACATTAATTAAATTAATGCGAGTGAAAATTTTGTCAATTTCTATACTGACAGATTAAAGTGTTCCTAATGAGCTCAAATGAAGTGGTTCATGAAACGCTCATTTGACAACGAATGACATTTCTTCGCCTATTTCAGAGCTGGTAAAGGATCAGAGAATAAAACGCCACCTCCCATTCTGGCAGACATTTCCGGAAAGTTAGTAAAAAAAAACAAGAGGTCGCACTAGAAAACGACTATTTCAACCCCAACAAAGGCCAGGTCAATTTCATAAAATAGAAAGCGTGAAGAAATCCATCGGAATGATTGAACTACCATCGGAAACTTTACGCGGTCAGTTACATCGCAATTACCTCAACCATCCACTCTGTACAACAAAACACTGAGTAATTTGCGCCAACGACAGAGACGGATGTTGATTAAATCAGAACTCATACAATGTGGCCAATTTCTGAAAAAATATGCGATGGTGAAAATATTGGCGAAGCAGCTAGGCTACTTTGTATTCGTGTAAAAGTGTGGTTGAATTTCAGTATAACCGTGAAGATTTCGAGGGTAGCACAGCATGTACAACTTGGACGTATACGTTCATAGGTGGAGGTGTGACAGGACAATTTGAACGAATGTTCGTTTTCAGTTCGACGGGCTACAGAATTTTTTTGCCATCCTATTTACATTCATTCAATGGCCAATCGAAATCAGATGAATGTGGGGTCGGACTAGAAAAAACTATCTCTAGGTTTAATCACTTACAAAAAAACTTCTTTTGCGGGCAAGTTCATTTTCCGCTAATTTGACTATTAATTAAGTGTTAATTCATTTCAGTTGTTATGAAGAATCATATTGTTTGGAATGCGTAGATATAAAAACTATCGGTAGAGATTCTACATAAGCTGGAAAATCCTTCCAAACGCTGACAGCAACGTATTTGCATGATGAACCATAGTACAACAGGGGGTAAGTATACCCACCATTTATAACGATAGAACAGAGTCTCTTCTACAATCGTGTTATGTTTACATTCCCTCAAATCCCTTGATCCCTATCGATGTACTACTGTTTGTAATCAGAAAAAACCATGTCCGTAGAGGTTGGACGTCGTCCAAAGCCGCAGATCCGCTAGACGACATGCGTCTGTTGTGCTAAAATTACGACCTCGGCTAAAACTACAAAAAAATAAACCTCGGAGAGCAACCAGTCATAAGACATCATCTATTTCCTATCTCAGACTAACTAATTGGTCTAGAATGTCGGGAACCATAAGCGGTTTAAAATTCTGTCTATCACCGTCTACTTCGACTTCTTAATTTTTTTATTGAGCTTATGAAAGAACTGGGTAGCGACGGAGTAGACTACATGTTAATATGTTCCATTCCTGGTTCCGAAGAATGCGATACCAATGACTATGAAGTGAACGTTATGTTAACGAGGTCAGGTCAGTTCCTTGAGAAACGAATAATTTATTTTTCTACGTTTTGTTGGCCATCCTTTAAAACCCTAGCCCTTTTTGTGCTGTTGAAGAAAAACCCGAAATATTGTACAACATCGTCTGTTCTTACGAACTGTCATTGATTCCTTGAAGAGTTGACACGAGGATGTTAACCAGCATTTCGGTGTTCCACAACTAACGTTCCGACGATTTCATCTTTTGAAGTGCTGTCGTTTAAAAAGTAGTAATATCGTCCAGATGCTTCTCATACATGATAGTAGAAAATTTTCCTCAGAAAAATTTTCTTGTGATAAGTCCTCAGAAGCAAAATAACTAGTTTAATGAAGCCGAAGGTAACTGACAGTCATTTCTTCGAAATCTACAACGTCATCCAATACAGTACGTTTAGGAGGCGTTTGAAATTGAAAAAAAAGAAATTTTCCACAGTGCTATATTTGTTTCTCGTCAGTTCAATAGTTTCTTCCTATTAATCACTGATAAGATGACTAATCACTTCAACCAGCAACCGATAGCGATTGCACTGCTTTGTTTGCAAGAAAAAAAATGAAACAAGAAAGCTCAGACAATAGTTAATAGTAAATAATGAAAAGCTGAAAGACAACAGTCCAATAAAATTACAATTGTAAGTCGTTCAAATATTCAGATCCTATTCAAGTTCATTTCTTCCAAGTCTAGTGAACTTTCATCAGACGTCATCATATTTCTGTTGTTCATACTCGTAATTTGTATACCACGACAGAAATGAAACCTTGTTTAAATTTCCTTCAAGAAGTAAGTAAGATTACTGTATAAAGAATTATCACGTTAGCTTTCTTCACGTTCAAAGGAATCTGTAACGCTATAGTCTAACGCCCACACACTTCGTGATGTTCTGGTCTTTTTAGTCAGGACAATGACACATTATTCCATTGCTCTTTTGTGGAATTATGAATATTCCATATTTCCAGTACAATGTGCTACGTGAATCAATTCTTTTCGTCTTCGTAAGAGTAAAATTACGGAATTTGGATCGTGGGATGTTTGACGATGATGTAGAATGTTAAATATCGCCGACAACATTCTCATATGTGCCGCTACCAGAGACGAATATGGGGCGATCAAGATAGATCGCATGCTAGATAGATAGAAGTCAACTCATAAATTCTTGCTCGATAGTTTTCTAGACCAAAATAGGATATTCTAGCGATGAACAATGGAGATTCCTCATGATGATAAACATAAAACTTCCGTCGTATCGTGAATATCATGTGTCGACTTCCATCCACGTCGCATTATTTCACTTTCGGCCATATTAATAAAAATCGTCCAACAAAAGAAGTATGAAAAGATCGGCAGGAAGAATTGCCAATCTGGTGAGAAGCTGATAACATTCATATTCAAATCAATAGAAACATATTACGATGAGATCGATATTTACCAAAATCTCCATACCTGTCAATGTTTTCGATCATGGAATCTACCTGCTGCATAGCTGCAGCAACATCGTTAGCCATTCTGAAATCAGTTAATGGAGTATTAGTGTTAAAAATACTAAATGTTATTGTTAGCGCTAGCAGAGCGAGTAAAAATGTTGGAGGTAGAATCAAACAAAGAAGGAAGGAGAAAGAGGAGAAAGATACACAGGGAGAGAGACGGGATAGAGAGGGAAAGAATGTTTGCTATGAGGAAGCGATAACAGTCAACAAATAAATTACCCAATATTTGTCGTTGAATGCAAACCAGATAAATATTGACTTAGTAATAAAGAACACGGAGCATTCACAAAAGAAATGCATAAGATTCATAGGCGGAAATGCTTTGTGATAAAGACAATATGTATCTAGCAAACGCAACATTTTCCCACATTATTAAAAGTCTTATTATGTATTATTACGAGAAAAAGGGCGAGTGTAGCGCAGTTGTTAGAGGCGCTCTGCAACACACGTGGATTCGATCCCGCGCTCCAGGCTTACCAAGCCCTCCATCACTCCGGGGTCGGTGGGTCGGTAAATTGGTGCCAGACTTGTTTGGGAGCATAGCAGTACTAACTCGATACTTCGCTAGGCCACCAAGAGTCATTGTTAAGGCCAGACATGCATCCAATCAGCTCTTATGATACTTGATGATGTCGAATGCACGGCGCACCCCTCAGGCTTGAGAGCGTTATTCTTCTATTTTTTTCATAAAAAAACCTTCCTGCCGCAGAAAAGAAAAAAATGACCTTAGTAAGATGGATAAGATTGCTTAAGGTGTTTTAAAAAGCAAATCCAAGGACAATTTTGACGTTGCAAAAGTAGTGATATGATTAAGACTGTGAAACATGAACACTAAAGAATGAATGCGTTAGTAAAGACCAATCCGTATCATAGTAATACTTATAGCTTAACACATGACACTCAAAAATTCGCCTGATATTTATATCTGATGCGAAAATAATGACCATTTACAATTTCTAAACGGATATCTCAGCCAATGTTGGATTCTAGCGTCTGTAATAAAAGTCATTTGAATCTACACATCTTCGCTTATAAGACACGATCCACAAAGGGCACGATGATTTTCTCCGATGTATCGTCCATGGGTCCAGCTGCTGCTCTTGCATTGGAAATTTTCGAAATAGAAATTTCACTTTTAATTTTGCTTATATATTGTAATTCTGCACATATTGAGAACTTAAGGACAGTGAGTAAGAAACTCAACTCGTTAAACACTCTAGTGATCGGAAAATAGCAATTAGCATCCGATGATATGTGTTAAATAAGAAATGGCCAATGTTGTTTTCATTGCTCTTAAGAGATAAGAATACGAGAAAAGCAATTGAAAATAAAAGTGATTCTGATCGATGGAATGGAGTACGTACAGAATATCAATTCTGATGTCTACGTTGAACGTAGCAAATCAATCGATACTTTCAGGAAACATACTGGCTTACTCACTCAACACAGGAGGCATAATGCCCTCATATGGGGAGCGCATTTTCATAGCGATAAGAAAATTAGTTCAAATGATAACCCTGATGATGTCATCTTAACTTTATGAGACATCTGTGAGAATACATGATCACTACTTAGAATGAGTATATTTTGAAGAAAATACAAATACTTAATGAACTGCTTCGTATGTTAATCGTAGTGGTGGAGACGATTATGCCCGATAAGAATGATGTTGATGTAGAAATTTTAGGTCACAGAAAGCGAGAATGTGATGATGCGTTTGTAAACCGCAAGACATGGGATGGAAGCCTGTTGTTTGATTAACTGGTCGGTGATGTTTGTAGTGGTGACGGTGGTTTCCTGATTCTCATATCCCGTTCTTTCTCATCTAACTAGTTCAGCTAGTGATCAGTATGAGACTACTATTTAAATTTCATAGCTTCAAGTAATTCTGCGTAGATGACATCACCTTATTCCCATTCTTTTATATGTACAAAAACCACCTAACAGTTATTAATACCTCTTGAATGGGTACCAGTGAAGCAATAAAATTGTTCCGCTTTTTCCACAGAACTGCCCTTCAGGGACAAAATAGGGATAGCAATTTTTGCATCAGTTCCATTAGTTCTAGTTTTTTTTTGCCAACTCTCGCATAGAACCTATGTATATGCACTGGTAACTTGTCGTTCTACTCTAAAGTGAACGTGGAGCGTATTTTCTGTTGGAAGTGAAACCAAATTGCCCGTCATGGACTTCCAAATCACACGATTACATGTCTTTTTACGAATCAACGTGCCGAATACAGCACGCATACACTGAAGTACACACACGTGGATATGACGGAGGTGTATACGGAGGTTATGACAACAATGGTAGTGAGATATTTGCAAAACTCGGACACCAGGCCAGCTTCAAACCCGCGATTAAAATGATTTTTCCGGGTGAAAAAGTAATAGGTGGTAAATAAAAAGATAAAAAAGTTAAACATTGTGATTTCAGCAGCAGCCTCAGCTTAACTGGATTCAATCCCGATTTGTGCTCTCCAAGTCATTCTCGTTGACGGGTGAGTGGTGATGTCAGCGTCAGGGCAGAAATTGTCTGAGAGAAGGACAAAGGAAGCCCTCGGTGGCACAGTGAGTGACGGGTGACTTCCCTAAAAGGGTTATCACGAATTCGAAGCTGGTCTTGGTTTGACTTTCGCAAATATCTTTGCCTCATTGTGGCTGTATTCCACATAATACCCCGTTATGAAAGTAATAGGCAGTGAGTGAAAAGTTAAGCGCAGGTTGTAGCTCAGACAGATAAAATATAAACGGAGGACCAATTTGTTGTGTAACTCAAACAGATACAGTACAGATAGAGGGTCAACTACTCTAATTTAACGGTAGTATGCCGTCCGTCATTTTTGGTTCCACCAAATATCCGTCATCTCTGGTGGAAATACGTGGGCTCACATGTATGCAGTTGTAGACGAGAGTTCATATTTGGAAAATCTGTGGGTATTCGGAGGTAATAAAACTAATGAAACAGGGACAAGTAACTAGATAAAAATCATCAGTATGGTTCAAGAATGTCAAAATGAAAACACATGCAGAATGACTTTATGAGTTATCGAGACCAAGGCTAGTTCCACGTAATGTGATTCTTGTTTTTCACATACCACTCTACCTTACTGAGTGGGGGAAACTATGGCACATGACGTGGAACAACAGAAGAAGATTACTGGTACCTGTTGGAGTCGTCCAACGATCAACGTTGGATAGGTGACACAGGTGGTACGATTTGCTTATCACTTCAGATATCACTAGTTTTAAATAGCCACAACACAAGGGATAGTAATATTAGTGAAAAAGATGAAAAAAAAATAGAGTGTCGGTTGGAAAAAAAAGTATCGATTAAGTGCGAGTTCATAGAGCGAATTTCATCGGTTTATATGGTTGTCGTTAATCAAACAGTCAATGTTACTTTTTACCGTTAAGGTAATGCTTACTGCGAAACTAATAAACAAGAATTTTCCTAGACATCACAGCAAGTTGAGTGGCGTTTCTTTTCGATGGAATAGTCTTAATGTGATCAGAAACAAATGTGTGGTAAAACCTTCTCGCTCTAGTTAAATACTCAAATTGTTTATCCCATATCTCAGCTAATAAGAATAAAGGCATAATGTATAGAAACGGTACGGTAGAAAATTATACTAAAAACCCTGCTAACATGACGTGGATGAGAAGACACCTTAAAGTGGAAGGCACTGATAGCTTCACTAAAGAGCCTGGTGTTAAAGCAACCATTTAAACCTAAAAAATAAAGGTTACGAGATTAACGATAGCAAAATATATACATATATATATATATATATATATATATATATATGTATTTATGTACATATTGGTACCCGACTTGTCTGAGAAAAATCTCTCTCCGCAATCCAATTGCAAACGCTCCAGCCGGCTATCTCAGGACTCAGCGAGAACTGTTTGACAAGCATTCCACGACATTCAAGATGAAATGAAAATCCTCAAGCAGCAACCGAAGCCACACGTAAAAGTTGGAAGATCTTCGTGGACAATGGATGCGAGGAAACGAATCAAATGTGAGAAGTGCTGGGATCCGCAGTAGACGTGAAGACGGAGCAAATAAAATAAAAATAAATAGATAAAAATTTATGTACATATACATATATTACAAATGTAACTGTTTTGTGACAATGTACTCTTATCAGATAGCGGTCAGATTAATTAGAATACTAAAGATCTCATGTAAACCGAACTCTACTGAGATGGTTTTTGGCACGTCTCTACGAAAGAAAAACCACTGCTTATCAATGATAATCGAGTGCTAGAATTCAGTGAAAGAAGTACGTTCGTAATATGTATTCAATCAAAATGAGAAAAAGAAAGAAAATGAAAAAATGTGTGACGGAGAAATCATAACCTTTTCATTCTCCTTCAACCATCGAAAGTTTAGATATTATAGAAGTCACACAGAAATGGTTCATATCGTCTAAAATTTGTGCAAATGTCGATCAGAACTGAGAATTAGAATTTGTCTAAAATAAGGTCTTTATAAACTGTGAGGTTGCTGGCCGTAAATGGACATTAAACGTTAGTCGTTTCTCATATCGCTAAAATGTAAGCGACTTACCCGGAATCGATTTTGGTCGTGTTATTGGAATGTTAACAGGTTCGTTGTAAATGTTATTTTCAAGAATAAAATATTTGAAAAGATAATTAAACTATTATGTTACCAGTTATTTCACGGTAAACAAACCTAGCAAAGAACTCATCAGAGTATTTAAATTAGTGATTCGCCAGACATCCTCTACATCAACACTTTGTCATGTCGTGTCAAGCGTAAGATGATATGGTTACTGTGGTGTGAATGCAAATATTATGAAGAGGAAAAGGTTCAAATACTCATTAATAATGACATACGATGCCAAAATATTCAATATACTCTTTTGCTAAAGGCAACTTGTAAGGTGGTAGCGCTTGCCAAACTTTTTCCTTAACCAGCATTCCCTAAACAGAAAATGAAAAAGACGTTGAGAGACAGTAGGAAAGTGATAGAATCTCGGAAGCATCATTTTATCGTGGAATCTTCCCAATACATACAGGAATATCAATACGACATAAAAAGTCGCCTGCTCCCGGAGTCGGTTTCGCCACCACCATCACCGCCACGGCCGTCACCACCATGAGCGAACCACCCCACCATCCTCACCACGGATGCAGAACATGATTGCGATCATTTCGGAAATGACCTAGTTAAATGAGCGAACTCTGAACAGACACATATCAGATTCAAACGTTAGACTACTCGACTTCATTTCATTAAATTATTGGACTAGAACATGGTAAATTACTGTCATCCTTTAAAACTATATACTATTAGGGTCAATGAGAAACGTAAGCATGTCACGTTATCTTCTTCATATATCGATTTATATCTCGTAGAATGATCGATAATACCGATTGGTCGTTTAGATGACGATGGTATTAACCATTTAGTGTGCGATGTGTTGTTAGTGTCAAAAATAAACAGTCAACTTAACGGGAGCTAGTTCGAATATCAGTGTGTTTAAGCACGAGATTTGTCATCTAGTGCAATGTTCACAAATGACAACTTTTTTCCGTGATCATTAACTTCGTCCTCGAATATCCCAACTGCTATGCGATACTTTGAAAAAACCCAGTGTCGAATAAGGCGGAGTTGTGCAAAATTTTACGTTCTTTGAGAAAAAGAAGTACTCAGGCTGTTCTAATTTGTTGGACGTTGTTTGATTACCAAAACAAAGGAACGACGCCAGTTTTCGGCAAGGCAGAATCGTCTATTTCATGAATGTCTGAATGAATCCGAATCTTCGAAAACGCATCGGAAATCTTACGATGCCACTTCGCTTGACTTCACTATATCGTGAGGCCATACAGTTCTTTCAATGCTTATCTTTTTATGATGCATCGTTCAGCTTAGTGAATAAATGTTGCCCACTCAGTTATACATTACATATGAAAAGTTTGCGACATTAGTGGAAAGTGAAATGGTGTGATCTTTCAGCATAGAGCTTGGTGCATATCCTCTTGCAATGCATAAGGAACACCAGCCATAACAATAGAATGTGCTAGAGATGCCAGATGAGGTCAACTAACTGAATTCCATTAGAGAGAAGAAAACAAAATTTGGATTGGTTAGTTTAAACGTGGCATCATAATTCATAACCATACAAATGAGCTTAGATCATGAACGTACATCAGCTCAGGGACAGCAGATCTGAACATGATCGTTAACTGATTCAAATATGGTGATGAATTTAGTGAAGAGTAGACGACATGCTACGTTGGAATCGCCGGCAGCATTGCCAGCAGCAGTGTCACCATCGCGCTCGATCCTAACAACGGACGCAGCCCGGACGTGAAACGTGTATACGAACGAACAAACGAAGTCTCGACCTATGAACACGATCGATATCACATCAGATCCATAAATTTTAGCACTCATCTCGGATTTTTATTTGATTTGTCATCGTAAACATGTAGTGTTCAATAACAATGAATCCCGGTTGCTAATCGGGCAAAAACAAAATTGGTTACCTACCAATGAAAAATTGTAAAAATGGAAAAATTGAAACGATGTGAAAATTACGTTCATTTTTATTCTCTAATCAACTCTCCAAACATTTTAATTGATTGGTGCGGGCACAAATCCAAGCGCAAAACAAAATGAGGAACTAACGTACTAATGGTTCCCAAAATTTGCGATTGTAGACGAGTAGAACAGCAGTAATGATACTATGAGAAGTGTTGCTACACCGTCAAAAGAAGTTAAGAAGTTTCCTTTCCAACTGAGAGTTGGCTGTTTATTAGCGAGAATTTTAGGACCTTAAGCAGAGTTTGAAGTAGGAAATCCTTCATTAGAGCAGCCTAATTTTCAACTTGATTTTTTAGCAGGAGGATTGAGAAAATTTCCTTCTAGCTCTCTTCATCGTATCGACAAAGATTTAGAGGTCACTATTCTAAAACGGTTTTATTCGGCTCTCTATAATATTGATTTCATATTCCACCACCCTATAGAAGGTCTCTGTATGTCACAACGATTCCCAATCGACGGAGATGAATTATATCCAGATCAAGCGTAGGAGTTATCTACTTCCTTACCAGTTATTTCATATTTCAAGTACAGCATGAGTTCATAAATTTTATAAACAAACTTTTTTTTCACGGTGGGCTAATGGTTAGAAAGGGAGTTGTCCATGTTTTTACTGCAGTACCAGTCTCCTTTTCACTCGAAACGTGGCAAAGGAGTTCGCCTTATGTACTGGTTTCATTGACTCACCTAACGGAATGCATCAGGAAGAATGTGAAGAATAACATTTGTGAAGATCCCAGTGTTGAAGGGTGTGGGGTGAACCAACCATGCGACGAGGTATCCTCCAGGATGGGGAGACTCCTTTTGTGCTCCCATTCCCAGTTGGGCTACTGGAAAAACTCTTTCATAATCCGAGCAAAAATTCTATTGCTTTGTTTGATTTTCATGTCTTGTACACACCCGCTGGAGGCTTTTTCTGGCATATATTTCAGTGCACTATCACCTATTTTTAGTGAATGCTCTCAATATTTGTCTAGTTCTCCTTATCTCGACATTTTCATCCGGAAGCCCAGCTGAGATTAAACCGTTGCCATGAATCAATGCCATCCTGGCAACAGTGCAACCACCAGCTGACAATTGGTGAAGATATGGAAAAGCCCAAGTACGGCTACAAAGATTATATGGAAGGTAAGGCTTTTTCAACTTGAAAATTTACAGTGGAAGGGAAACTGTGTTAGGACTCGTGCAGCACTCCGTGATTCATGAAGGCGGGACATCCAAGTATTATTATGAAGTTTGCTCGTGTTATTTTCTTGTTCTGTGAACAACTAGGAATCAAAATATGTATTACATATACACAATCAATCCGCCGGCGCATCAAGAAATAATGGGTTAATAAACGAATATAGACTTCTGCACCGATTCTTTTTCGTTTTCCGTCTGCTTTGAGCTGTGAGCTGGTCAATAGTATTGCTTGCTCGTGTCAACTGATGGGCGACTAAATGTAACACCCAACTGTTTACAGAGAAGTGTTTTAGAAAATGAGTGAGCTCAGAATGATAGATGAGTTAAATCGGAGAGGTTGCATTTGCTATGCCGTCAAGATCAAGAGCATTGTGTTTTTCAATTAATATCTAGAATGATAGAAAGTTCCGTAAGGTGAACAAAAGAGTGCACTCTTCGTTCTTTAGACGTATTTCCTTCACCAGATTTTAAGAGACTGAGCAAATTTCCTGCCGACAGCCATCTTTCAACTAGCGAACACTCCGGTCTTTTTCTGTCTAACAGGAATAATTTCGTTAACATACAATGGACGATTAGAACATAGAGTGTCGTTTGCAGTTCGGTGGGCTAGAACAGTTTTTGCTCAATTTAAAGGAGGCCATTTTAGGGTCGGGGCCAAAAAAAAGTCCTTCTCTTGGCTTATTGATCTACAAAAAAGTTCTACTTGGGAAAGTTCACTGACTGGTAATTTAACTACTAACTTACCGTTGTTGTTCCATTTCAATCGCTTTTATGACTCATAGTTGCTACGTGTAATGCGCGAGTGTAAAAAAAATTACCCAGATTAACTCGAGGCAGACTATAAAACTTTTTCAAATGCTGACACAAACATATTTGCCTGATAGAACACAGTAAAAGGATAAAGGATAGTGTTCTCGGCGTTGAGCAATCCTTGAGGGATGCGTTGTGCAATCCACTTCATTAAGCATCGTTGAAGGTGAATGAGTGCATATTTGATTTTTATTATGAATCGCGGTGGTTTACCGACGTATCGAGCCAATGCTGCTATCCTCCCAGGCAAGTCTGGTGCCAATTTGTCGACCGCGAGAAGATGGAAGACTTGGAAAGACTTGGGTGTGGAGATCGATCCCATTTTATATTGCAGGGGCGTCCCTGACCACTGCGCTACGCGCCTCATTTTTAGATCAAAGTAACACATAGAAAATAGTAGCATGCATACCACTCACAGCCATATAACAACACATCAAAGCGCCTTCTACGATCTGTCATGTTCACAACCCCTCAAGTTCTGTAGTTTTCGAAGAATTATTGTTCATTTTCAAAAAATCACAAAGTCCGCAAAGGTTTGGAAAATAGGCGCCGTCCGAAGTGGCGGAGTAGCTAAACGCCGCGCGTCTGTTATGCGTTGAGAAAATTGCAGATCGGCTTGCATTTCAGATTTTCTAAGCGTATTTTTTACCAGCATCGTGGATTCTTCTCTATCTTCGCTCCTTAATACTAATGGTACGGCATTTCGTTGTTGGACACATGGTACAGCTCCTAATTTTTTTTGTCGCTGACGAAATGAATTGAATTGAACACATACCATTCACTTTGCCATGCCTTTTCAGTCAGTAAGTTGGTTTATTATGAAGATTTTAATAGCTAAAATCCATGAACTTTAACTTCTATCCATTCTATTCTTCTAGGCATTTTTCACATTCTTGAAATAATTTAACCGCCATATTCTTGAAACGACTATGTGACGAAAAAACTGGTTCAGTAGCCAGCCATAGTGCTGTAGAACATTAGTATTTTAGTAGTTAGTTAGCTTTCCTTCCAACATATGCAGAATGCAAGCCACATTGAAGCTGAGATATTGCGAAAACTCAAAACCCCAGGTAAGATTTGAATCCCTGACGGCAAAACTTGCGGCAGAAAAACTGGCTGAAGGAAGTGCAAAGTGAAATCCTGGGTGATGCAGTGGATAACAAGTGAGCCCACGGAAATGGGAAATGTGGATTCGAATTTGGTCTGACTCTGACTTTTGCAAATATCTCAGAATCATTGTGGTTGTATTTCACATGTTACTGTGGCATGAAAAAAAATAGGCGGTAAATAAAAAGTTAAATGGAGGTTATAGTTCACGCAGATAAAGCATATGTAGAGGACTAGTTCCTTGTACAAATTAAACTGATGCTGTAGAGATGGAGAGGCCTATCCTAATCTGAGCTAGTACGCCGTCATTTTTGGCTCAACCAAATATTTGCCATCTTTGGTGGGGGCCATAAAATTGAGAACCAATAATATTTCCAAAGAACTCTGTTCAGAAGTACATCGATGAAAGTGCACTATCTGTGTCTGTGTTAAGGCATCTCAATGCTCTCCTCTTTGTCAGCAGTCTCTGTGAGGGGACACTTTGTACCCTCCTCACTAGCTAACAGTCTCATCGCCGGCCAACAAACTCGTACGAAGAGCAGTTCCATGTAATTTTTCTCTATAAAAATTGGATATTCCTGAGTGCCGTCTAATACGAGATCTCTGATGACGAAGCTGTCGACGTAGTACAAAAAATGACACAAAAAAACTGTGGCATACGTGCACTCCGTAAAATAAGCCGGTGGAAAGAATATGAATGAAAATCATTCCATTTAGGTCAATTTCCCTTCTCAAAAGCACGAGTTTAATAACTCATATATAGCTGCGCATATTTCAAGGAGCACCACAAATTTTGGCTTCGACCAAACGTACTTGTGGAGTGATTAAAGGACATCTCTTTTTTCACTTTAAGTTTTTCTCTAAATCAGAGTGGTAACTGATGCCGTATTGCTAATCTAAAGGACATTTGAACCAGTATTTTGTTCAAAGCTATCCATTGCCAATTTTTATGTGGAAATGCACTAGTGGTCGTGAGATAGAGTAAAAAGGTGGCTGCATGGGTTATCGTCTCAGGTTACCTTCTTGAATTGGTGATTACATTCACATTTATTCTAGACGCTGTCTACAAACAGCATTGGTTCAAGTCATCTATGCCGACCGTTTCATCGTTACTTAAAAATGTTCGGGTATGTTAGACATTTTTCACATAAGAAAAATAGTATTTCGTGGAAAATTGTGTTGCACCGTTAATCACATAAGTGGATAACAACTCTATCAATTTCACCTGAAGACGCAAATTTTATTAAACTTGTTCAAAGGAAAGTTGAATTTGTGAATAATATTCTTTTAATTTTAGCTCTTTATTTAATGCCTATTACAGTTTTTCACGGCAGGGGTACTATACAGTACAGCCACAGTGATGCAAAGATATTTGCAAAACTCCGCACCGCAAGTGTCTGCAGTGGGCAACGAACGCGCTATTACGCTTTCCGGGGGCTAGCGCATTCACCACCACACCATGCGGGCCCTCGTTTAGCCTGCCTTTCAGCTAGTTTCTATCTTTCTATTAATTGTTACTATTCATAGATCTGAACGAACAACTCTTTCTTATAGCACACTAATGTTGCAAGGATTAGAAACAGAGAAATCGTTGAAAAAAGATACAATAAACTCTCTGATTTTCCTGAAATCAATTTGTTTCACAAAACTATGAGTGTTGTGGAGTTAAAATGGACATTCCTATTGAGTCGGAATTTTGCTATTTTGTTCGATGAATGCATTGACCATTTTTTAGATCACAGAAAAAAGCTTTTCAAGGTTCATGAATTATTTTCCGTGGCTATGAATAAAGAACAGCAATTGGTCTTATGGTGATGATATGCTTCACTCTGATATTTCTTCGATCTACAGGTTCATATTCACTTTTCGCAACCACAACAACAATGTCAATGTCATGTTAATGGTCCACCACCATGGACTGGGGAAATTCACGGTCTCAGTCAGGTAAGTAAAATTGTGGAGAAAAATACAGCAATCAAAATTGGTTGGATCACTAGAACCTAAAACATCTGCATCAGAATTACTGAGCGGTGAGAAATTCGCTGAGACTTCAAAATCTTATCCATATTTTATTACCCATACGATATACATTAATTTGTTTTTTAAACGCTACACTGAGAAACTAAGCATAGGAATGTTTTATGGTGTGAAATTTAATATCTTATGTCTTCCTTTCACTTCTAGAGGTGATGTAATAGTTTTCACTTTGTGGCTATCGATTTTTGCTCAACAGCAATCAAATTTTATTGAATATTTAAGCAGCACATATTATACCTGGAAAACCAAGGCATATACACGAATTGGAAGGTTTCATCAGGAAGCCCACCTAAGAGTAAACCATTACCAGGATCCACCAGCGTCCTGGTATCCAAGTCGCATGGTGGCAAATGTCCCTTTGATCCACAACGGCTGCGATTGCCTGTGGCGGTGATGTTCTTGGGCAGACTTTAGCCAGGCTGTCCTCGGGACTCCAGAGAACTACAGTGGCTTAACTAGCAAATCTCTGGAGAATGGAAATTGTACCAGGGTTCGCGCAACCAGTGAAGACGGGCCATCCAAATATCCCAAGTAAGTAAGTAACTAAAAACTATATACGCATTAACATCAGTTACTTCAACACTTATCTGAACTTCTGGCTGGATCATTCTCACAAATCGTGTATTGAAGCGCCTCGCAAAAACATCATTCTAGCTGGTGTTTCACTCATTGAGCACGTTCTTCTTTCATTCGAGTTCAGAGATCGTTCTCTGTTTCGTTTGCCTTGATATGTTGCTCTCAAACCGTCATCACATACAAAATTCAGTCGTCATGGACATAGTGAGGTTTGCGGCATAGTGGTTAGTTTTTCTCGGGAACGGCTTTTTCAGGAACGGCGGTGATTTCTAACATATGTTTACACCTAGAAGAAGTTTCTGTGGTAGCGTGTGGTGAAGTCGTTAGTGCTTTTGAATTTAGAAAAATAGCCGTTGGTTTAAGTCTGCACTGCAGTCTAAACAGACCTTCCGTCCGTCTGGGGTCGGATAATTGGCTTCAGACTTGCCCGGGAAGAAGATAAAACTTTTTTTGTAACATAGGAGGAGCCTGCAATTCACTGTATAGGTCAGAATGTATTCTGTCAACTCTACAGTGGACTGTAATTCACGGAGCATCCGTTCGGGATTGATGAACTCCTAATGCTCTATTTTTTTAGATGGGAATTTCCAATGTCTCAGGTTAAATGAATTTGTTACCGGTAGTAAAACTCTTTGTTCCATCTCGTACTGTGCCACGTCGACGCTGTAAAAGCACAAAGGAAAATTGAAATTGATGAAAGTTTAAAAAGTGACTTCAAAACATAAGCTGTTATTGAGCTTCAATCCAGGCGCTGTTGAGTGAAACGCCTGCGATGAGAACATTCTGGTGGTTAATTATGATTGTATGTATTATGTGCGGCACTGTTACAACAACTCTTGTAATACTCGAATATGTAGATGGACCAACTGCCACATCAACAACAATACGACTGGTGAGTGTTTTGAAATGATTTATCAAGGTCATTCGAATAATTTTAGAAACGGTGACATACTGCTAGCGTGTTGACTAAAGTCAAAGTATTCAAAAAACCTAGACTGTCAGTGGACGACTAAACCATAGGCAAGGAAATTTTCTTGTATTCAGAAACCTAGTGAAGGAATATTGTTTGCAACACAATAGACACTTCATTGGTTCTATAATTATGTCTCATTTGTTGTTTGTTTCTTTGAATTCAAGCCGATTGTATACTAAGAAACGGTGCTATCACGTCATAGGTGTGTTCTCGAACAGTTCAGTTGTTCCAGAGATCTCGTCTGTTTCATGAGATTAGATTGATTAACTGATTAGATAGATCAAATAAACAGCAAAATCCCCAAAAAGGAAACGTAAAAAACGTCTTAAAATGTGAATTGGTCGACTAGGTGGACAGCCTCGAACTGCCGGCTATTACTATTTGTCCGAAGATTCCGGACGCCTTCAACTCGACGGCGCTGCTTGGAGATATCCGAATATCACTTCCAGAAATAGACAGCTCTACTGCCATCGATTTGGTGAAGTAAGAATTATTCCCTTATATTATTTTATGTTTCCGTCACGATCTAATCGAAAAACTATACTACTCACTTAATGAGCTATGCTAAAAATATAGACCACTTTATTATAACACATTGGTATCGCTGTCGTTGTTACAACTCATTTCGAAACATATCCTGCAATGGCTTGCAATTTAGCGTGCTGTATTTTCTATTTCGCACTAACTCACTTAGAATTTCACTTATTTCATACAATTAGTATAAGAATATGAATTTCCTCAACAAATCCCTGCTTTCTTGATGAGCAAAAAAGGGGTTGTTATTGCAGCATTGATTCACATTAGCTGACTTTTTTGGCGGTTTCGTCTTATTCTGCGACTGCAAAGGTTAAATTGAATAGTTGACTCAGTAGAACACTTTCATAATCTTAGGAGATAAAAGGAGTATATTTAGTACGGAGGTTAAATGGCAGTCGTTTTCAAAACCAATTGATAGATGTTTAATCGCATAGTGAACACAGTGAAGAGGGGAGGTGAAGGACAAATGTTTCGAACTGCTAGAACTGCCAGAATGCATAAATTTCACCCAAAAGAAACCAGAGAAAGGCTGATTTCTATTTTTGGAAGTCCAAATCAGTCTGTTCAAAAAACGGCTGCACATGGTACAGAAAGCTATCTAATAAAAACATATTGAGTTCATTGCCTCTCCTCTCATCTTTCGCCCACTAAAGGGCACTTATGAAAAACATGTTTCGTAAAACGGCCACCGTGTGTCCACGAGGAGTGCAAACCTTGGAGTTATAGCGAAACGTAGCCATTTCCGATGCCCACAAAAACGTAGCTATTCACAGTGGCTTCGGAAGAACGATAACGCCTTGAAACGACAACTCTAGTGAAAATAGGGTCTCGTTCATCCTGTCCTTCATTACCAACGAAGAAAGTGCAAGTATGCGAAGTTTTTAAATAGCTTCTGCTCAGGGAAGCCGGTTGTAGTGTATGAAATACCACTGAACACTCTAAGACGCTAGCAAGTTCACAACCGTTTGCATGGCCGTCTATGCCCAATGCAAAATTTGCGTAGTATGCCCTAACGGTAGAGATGGTGATGGTGTGAGCTCAGGAACAGTGTAACTCTTACAAAAGATGTGGTGTGAAATCGTTGACGAAACCGCTAGATCACTTCTTGTCCGAGTGGAACAGAATATTGAACTAAGTACTCCTAGGATACGAAGAGATTAAGAGGGGAAAAAACAACGAAGTAAAAATCAGTAACCTACCAGAAGAATCTAAAATATCAGCACGTAAAGGCTTTGAAGAGCTCTGGATAAAACCCTAAAATCCAGAAACGAGCTGCAAGAAAGAGTGCCTTTTTATCACGCCGATTTTTTAAGCTGAGCATGGCCCATTCCTCGCTCATGCAGAACTTTGTGCTTGCAGGGCTTATTAATCAGAATAGAAAAGCCATTAGAATCTACACAGCCTTTTAGACAAGGTTCCAGTTATCTTGTACCGTCGTGATAAAGAGCAGGGCTTCTGGCGCCCACGAGTTGTCCTTCACTTCCGTCTCGGGTCATACACCGTCACAAGTAATGAAGAGTTTGAGCAAGCAAGGTTTCCGATGAAATACGATGATGATCCCTTAATAGTTAATGTTTGAAGTTGCAACGGTCGCTTTAAGAAATTGATTCTTTTGATCAAACTCATATTTTATTTGATTTCAGTCTAAAAAACGTCATAGTGTTACTCATATTTTAGAAGACATATCATTAAAGAATCATGCATATATTTCTCAACTCCTTAAATGCCTAATCGTTCTGGTCATTCAAAAATCTGTGCTGTCTTGAATGTGATGATAAACCTATGAATATTTGAAGAAAATGAGGAGAAACAAGTCTGCCAAATATGAATGAAAAGTGTGTAGAAGTTTTTGTGCCAAAATGATTCTGGCTTTGGAGATAATCTAAGGTAGAACAATTTCGTAACATTTAGGAGTCTTACTCCTTAAGGCTGTTTGTGCTTATTAATTCTGTTGCTTTCTATTGCAGAATAGAGCATTTACTTAAGCAAAAATTAAGGTTCTGGATTGGTGGTAACGGTCTTGAGAACATGGATGACCTGTCGTTCTTTAATCGTACCTATATGAGTTATCTTAGTCACCTTTATCGTAAATGGTCTAATGGTCATTCGACTAAAGAATTTTTCAATACTATCCAGGTGGTTTTTTCTTTAAAAGCTTTCCTCACAATGTGGTTTTAGTGCAGAAAAAAAGAATTTTACAATGCGAATTTTGTAATACTCATACCTATAATTTCAGAAGAAATACGGTTATTCTTGTGACGAACTATTTCAAGAATGTCAGCTAGCTGGCAAAGTTATGAGCTGTTGTAACGATCTTTTTAAGCGACAGGTTGTTATGCGAAGAGGAATTTGTTACCAAACAAGAAAAAAATGGTGAATCAGGTGAGCATGGTCTTCAATTTTTTATTCGTTACTTGTGTTAGCTGTGGTCCAGTTGCAACTGGAGACATCAACAAATTCCATTTGTTACGGTCTTACAAAGGACACGAAGTACCACTCTTTTGGTATAGCGTGTCTATGAAAGCTGTTTTGGTGAGCAAGTAAACGTGCGAAGTTCGCCGGCCTCTGGAGGCATTAGGTCTGCTACAAGCTGGACTTCTGGATGGAGATGTCGAACACTTTCTCAGTATGGAAGACACTGATGAGGTTGAGATTTCGCTGAACATCGCAGTTTAACGTACAGAATAGCAATTCAGCCAAGTTGATGCGATAAACCGTTTTGGGGGATTTCAATCATATCATCAATTGTTAGATAGAAGCGTTTGTCACGTCTTAGTGCTTGGGAGATACCATAGATTGATGCTTTAAAAAATCAATTGACAAGACTAGTACTTCAGACAGAAGCTGATGATATTGGAAGACTCGTGCTTAGTATTAAGGCACCACCAAGCATTACGAGCCCGCAATACAATTACCTCCAGGTAAGTGAGTTCTATAACTCGAATTTGTTCGCTCTTAATCACCAGCCTCACTTGAGATTCATATGTTGTATTTTCGATTAGTTATTTTCGTATCTTGTATGTTCGTGTTTGCCTTTCCACGGATGCCTTAACATTCAGTTGCTTCTTAATTAAATGGCCGCTATAAACAAACTGCCTGTTAACCGCTGCATAACTTCCCTCTTACTAGTGTTTCACTGGATGGACAAGATTTTTTCATCGAATCTTAAAGAAATCTGGTTGGGCTTTTCCCAGATTATCATCATAGATTATCTCCAATGTGCGACCCAGTATGAAAAATGGACGTGGAGACGAAGCTAGGTGAATATACACTTGCAACAAGGCGAACTTTTTTATCGCTATAATTCTTCACCAATGCTTATGCATTTATGTTTAAACGAAAACGATGCTAGCAATTGATAAATTAGTGGGTTTCTCAAGATTGAGTTTCTATTAACTTTGACATCTATCGAAGTACTCTCTTTATTCTTGTTGCGCAAACCCGAGAACCTGAGGTGTTAGCTCATTTCTATTACGGTAATGATTACGTTTTTGCCGATTTCGCCTTTTTTAGGGCCTGGAAATGTCAAGTTGTCAGTTTGAAAGTTGTTTCTGTTATTCAATCGGGACAAAATCATTAATGTTCTTATTGAGGCAGAAATTGGAAAGACAGTAAAGCAAATATCGAGCAATTAAGCAATTGAGTACTTGCATCCAAAATTGAGCACCATTGATGGCTGTAGTGGAATCCACAAAAGACAATGTTTCATTTTTTTTTACTAATAAGCCGTCCTTAAGCCATCCTATTGCTTCATTTCATCATATCTCTATAATGTTGGATTTACTTCAATGCGTGTGATAACTGCTCGTAATATTGTTGCACCGTTTTGTATTTTTGACTTTCTAAGTTGGTTTTAGTTTTCGAGTCACAACTATATTTTAAATGTACCAACTTTAGCCCCCAAATTGTTGTCTACATCACCGACAATTTCGAACACGTTGTGGATTTTCCTCGTTTCTACTTATATCCCCACGAATGGAACCGTATGCGATTCACAGCTCGATACATTGAACTCATAGAGAGTGAGGATGTATGTACACAAAAAGGTACGAGTCGAAAATTAAGAATAACCGAATAGTTTACTCCACGTTCTCTTATTGCCTTTGTCCTTCACGGGCGCGCTTTTACATACACTCGATCTCTTCCTCATTTAAGGCATTAAGCTCCGATTCATTGCTAAACGGTGTGGCGGTCTGCCCGTGGTGGCGCAAGAGAACTAGACGAGTACCAGAAATGGCCTTAATATTTCTCATGGGACACAAATGAATTTTCGGGAATAAGCTTGCTTTTTAAAGCACAGCTGTATACTGTTATATACACGTAATCACATTTATATGTATTCGGTTTGTAGAGATTTCATCCACTACATCAAAACGCTGAGATAGAATTTCCACAGAGATACTGGAGCTCTGTCATATAAAGTAAACGAAGGAGACTTTATTAAAGATCAAATGGTCACGTCATTAAATAAGAAAAAGAAATACAAAGGCGGACGATTACAGCGCCACTAGATTCCGAGATTTGCGTTTATTACATGTGTTACTCTTTCTGAGGAGTAGACAACAACTTTTCGATCGTCGTGCTCTGCGGTGCAAAAGATGTATTCTCAAGTTAGGTTGGTTTGCCCTATAACCATGTGTGGGGCATATTTTATTTATTTATTCATCTATTTGGGACGACCTTTGTTCATACCTGTTGCGAAGGTTCTGTCACTTCTTGCATCCTTCTGCGTTCGACTGTTGCCTGAGAACTGTTGCCTTCTCTATGAACAGGAGCATTAGCGCTACAAACCATAATTCTTAGGCGGTATAGCTGATGCATTAATCGATCTTATCACAGTAGGACGGATCGTACACTAGAGTCTTTCTGTTTCCACAATATTTTCTGAGGAAACCCTGGCTGTCCAGTCATTTTATTGCTGGATTTTGGTTGATATGAAGTGATGCATAGAGTTAGCAAATATGCATGCACATGCCTGCGTGTTTGAATATGTCTACCGCATCCTGTGTTCGAAAAGCGCAAGAAAATTCTGCCCTATGAAAATACTTGCGTAGTTCCTCTAAATCCACTTATACCTTCTATTAAGCACACAACTGGTTTTGATGCGCTTGCTTTGTATCGCCTTCAATCACACGTCTTCACAAGACAGCAGATCCGTGCGCAGTTTCCATTCCTAGTCAGGCGGTCCTAAACATGGTGAAATTGATTGAAATCCCTGATCCGCAAGTCGTTTTAAGCCGCAAATACACTTTCTAGACATGGACTACGAACGCTTCTAGTCGTTTTTAGGTGGTCAGTGTTGGTGGTGCACTGCATTGTCCTTTTCATAGATTTCTGATGAACTCTGTTCGTTAGTTGGTGGAATATGCTTCGATTTCTTCCTATGTTCTCGTGGTCGCGAAGGAGAGACACTTTTCGAAAGTCTGAGGTATATAGTAAGAGTTGATATGGGTCTAGGGCTTACAGCAACACTTTTATTGAACTTGTTACGGTTTTTTCTAGCGAATACAGAATAACCGCTTTGAAAACTCGTCTATTCGATTGAATAGATTTTATGTGCAGAGTCTTCAACACGGCATTTCTTGAGATGGCTGTAATGAGGATGAATGGAAGAGGCGAATAAGCTGAAACGTCAACCGAATAACGCTTTTATAACATCATCGTGCTAGCAAAATCATCTAAGGAGCATCAGCCCAGGGTTTTTAAGCGAAAGCACAGTTTGTGAGAATAAATAGCGCTATCGTATTGCTTTTTAGGCGATTTGTACCTAGCTTTTTCGATAAGCTAACATTCGTTTGCTGTCTCTTTTGTGGGTGTCTCGGTGTTACAGCGTTGTTCAAGTCGAGTGTCAAAACCAAACAGTTTTCGCGGACTAGGTATCCGTACTCGCACTGAGTGAGAGCAACACCGCACTCTGCTTTTATGAAGTGGCTTCAGTTGGTTATACACTCAAGAAGGAAGGCCGACTTACATCACTTTTGCATGTCGACGTGCTTTACAGTGAAGCCATTCATATGATGCGTTGAGATAGCATGGAATCAATTAAATCTTCATGAAAAAACGATATTTAGTAGTGCTAGCGGAACTCAAGGAGCTAATTTTGCAATTTAGATCTTCGGAAAAGATGCCCAATGTGTTATACGCAAATGGCTGCTGTCAAATACTGTCTACCCATTCAACTGCACTCTGTCTTATTTAACACATCTTGATAATCTTCCACCGACGACTGGTGTCTGTGCACCGGAAGTGATCGCAGTGAATTACTACAAAAAACATCCAGTTAGTCTGGAATAGTGTGGCTGTGAATGAAGAGGTTTGCTGCTAAGTGTTCTAACTTGTTAAGTTTCTTCTTATGTTAAAGTGAGTTTGTATTGTTCTACATTGCAGCACTAGATTACCAGTCTAGGACAATGGCTTAACTCTAAAATACATGTATGTATGTATGTATGTATGTATGTATGTATGTATGTATGTATGTACATGTATGTATGTATGTATGTATGTATGTATGTATGTATGTATGTATGTATGTATGTATGTATGTATGTATGTATGTATGTATGTATGTATGTATGTATGTATGTATGTATGTATGTATGTATGTATGTATGTATGTATGTATGTATGTATGTATGTATGTATGTATGTATGTATGTATGTATGTATGTATGTATGTATGTATGTATGTATGTATGTATGTATGTATGTATGTATGTATGTATGTATGTATGTATGTATGTATGTATGTATGTATGTATGTATGTATGTATGTATGTATGTATGTATGTATGTATGTATGTATGTATGTATGTATGTATGTATGTATGTGTATGTATGTATGTATGTATGTATGTATGTATGTATGTGTATGTATGTATGTATGTATGTATGTATGTATGTATGTATGTATGTATGTATGTATGTATGTATGTATGTATGTATGTATGTATGTATGTATGTATGTATGTATGTATGTATGTATGTATGTATGTATGTATGTATGTATGTATGTATGTATGTATGTATGTATGTATGTATGTATGTATGTATGTATGTATGTATGTATGTATGTATGTATGTATGTGGCTATGATGTATGTATGTATGTATGTATGTATGTATGTATGTATGTATGTATGTATGTATGTATGTATGTATGTATGTATGTATGTATGTATGTGTATGTATGTATGTATGTATGTATGTATGTATGTATGTATGTATGTATGTATGTATGTATGTATGTATGTATGTATGTATGTATGTATGTATGTATGTATGTATGTATGTATGTATGTATGTATGTATGTATGTATGTATGTATGTATGTATGTATGTATGTATGTATGTATGTATGTATGTATGTATGTATGTATGTATGTATGTATGTATGTATGTATGTATGTATGTATGTATGTATGTATGTATGTATGTATGTATGTATGTATGTATGTATGTATGTATGTATGTATGTATGTATGTATGTATGTATGTATGTATGTATGTATGTATGTATGTATGTATGTATGTATGTATGTATGTATGTATGTATGTATGTATGTATGTATGTATGTATGTATGTATGTATGTATGTATGTATGTATGTATGTATGTATGTATGTATGTATGTATGTATGTATGTATGTATGTATGTATGTATGTATGTATGTATATGTATGTATGTATGTATGTATGTATGTATGTATATGTATGTATGTATGTATGTATGTATGTATGTATGTATGTATGTATGTATGTATGTATGTATGTATGTATGTATGTATGTATGTATGTATGTATGTATGTATGTATGTATGTATGTATGTATGTATGTATGTATGTATGTATGTATGTATGTATGTATGTATGTATGTATGTATGTATGTATGTATGTGTATGTATGTATGTATGTATGTATGTATGTATGTATGTATGTATGTATGTATGTATGTATGTATGTATGTATGTATGTATGTATGTATGTATGTATGTATGTATGTATGTATGTATGTATGTATGTATGTATGTATGTATGTATGTATGTATGTATGTATGTATGTATGTATGTATGTATGTATGTATGTGTATGTATGTATGTATGTATGTATGTATGTATGTATGTATGTATGTATGTATGTATGTATGTATGTATGTATGTATGTATGTATGTATGTATGTATGTATGTATGTATGTATGTATGTATGTATGTATGTATGTATGTATGTATGTATGTATGTATGTATGTATGTATGTATGTATGTATGTATGTATGTATGTATGTATGTATGTATGTATGTATGTATGTATGTATGTATGTATGTAGTATGTATGTATGTATGTATGTATGTATGTATGTATGTATGTATGTATGTATGTATGTATGTATGTATGTATGTATGTATGTATGTATGTATGTATGTATGTATGTATGTATGTATGTATGTATGTATGTATGTATGTATGTATGTATGTATGTATGTATGTATGTATGTATGTATGTATGTATGTATGTATGTATGTATGTATGTATGTATGTATGTATGTATGTATGTATGTATGTATGTATGTATGTATGTATGTATGTATGTATGTATGTATGTATGTATGTATGTATGTATGTATGTATGTATGTATGTATGTATGTATGTATGTATGTATGTATGTATGTATGTATGTATGTATGTATGTATGTATGTATGTATGTATGTATGTATATGTATGTATGTATGTATGTATGTATGTATGTATGTATGTATGTATGTATGTATGTATGTATGTATGTATGTATGTATGTATGTATGTATGTATGTATGTATGTGCATGTATGTATGTATGTATGTATGTAATGTATGTATGTATGTATGTATGTATGTATGTATGTATGTATGTATGTATGTATGTATGTATGTATGTATGTATGTATGTATGTATGTATGTATGTATGTATGTATGTATGTATGTATGTATGTATGTATGTATGTATGTATGTATGTATGTATGTATGTATGTATGTATGTATGTATGTATGTATGTATGTATGTATGTATGTATGTATGTATGTATGTATGTATGTATATAGTATGTATGTATGTATGTATGTATGTATGTATGTATGTATGTATGTATGTATGTATGTATGTATGTATGTATGTATGTATGTATGTATGTATGTATGTATGTATGTATGTATGTATGTATGTATGTATGTATGTATGTATGTATGTATGTATGTATGTATGTATGTATGTATGTATGTATGTATGTATGTATGTATGTATGTATGCCATACATTTTGTGTCTTTGTTCATGTGTGTATGTATGTACATGTGTTCGTTTACACATACGTCTGTATCTAAGACGACGAATACCTTTGTGTGTCTGTGTGGGCGTGTGTGTGGGCGGGGGTGTGGATTTCTGTTATAATCGGTATATCTAAGCAACTCTAGTGTTAAGTGAAGTCTAATTCTTCCAGTGCATTCCCGGTTGTCATCGCTGGGATTACCAAACTGCACTACAGCAAACCCAAACTCTCTCACCATTCTCGGAGTACACGTTTAATCTTGAGGCATCATTTAATGATTTACAGGTTCGCATACAAGTTCTCACATTTATTGCGCAGCATTCAAAAATGCCCACTTTTCTGGATTATTGACCCAGCATTTTTGTTTGATCTGATGGTATAGTATTCGTTTCAGTACGAGTATGTTAGGAAGTTTACACCACGTCTGTTCCTGGATTCATGTCGCAGATTGGAGGTATACGGCCTTTCTTGACAAACGTGATTCGATTGCTTTGCTTGTCCTACTTTTTTTTTGTTATTCATGGCTGCTGTTTAGTAATTTTTGTGTCAAGTGCACCTTTCCTTTTATATACTTCACTGGCGGATAACACAAAAGATACGCTGGGTGCAATGCATATGTGGCGAAATGTGACGCGGTAAATTGCGAATGGGGCGTTTTTTCAGTTTTTTTCTTGCTGCACATGTCTTCTTTAATGCACTTTTCGTATCCCATCGGCAGCTTATCCAGCACAGGTGTTAGGCCAGGTATTGAACGTGAAACAGCGAGCAATTTACAAAAAACCGTTTTTTGGGCAGCTTCACATCGCAGAGAAACACTGGCGCTGTATAAGGAAGCGCCTATTACGGTGACTGTTGCAGCTGAGGAGAGTGGCGAAATCTCTCCTCTGGCGTAGTTGAACATTACATTCTGCATTCAACAACATTTTTCGTTTTATCTCAAGAAGCCACCGTCATTACGTACTGATAACGTTGTATTCGTGTGCAGAAAGAGCTGCACGAAGTTTGTAAGGGACATGAAATTAAACGTTGTCCACATCTCATAGGCCCAAAAATTGCGCGTTACTCGTTTTCGTTAAAGTACAGGGGGCGTCCCATGACTAGAACTTGGGCTTCCCACAAAATACTGTTCGCGAAAACAGCATTTCAAAGTGATTTAGTTTCGAAAGAGGTTTCGATTGTAAAATCATTAAGGCCAATTCGGATTCTTCCTGGGACTATCGATCATAACGTTACTGCAAATGATTCTATATGGAATTCATTTCGTTTTGAGTATGGCAGCCGAGAAAGTCAAACAAGCATGTTCGTTCTTGACAACGTTTGTCAAACCTGCTAACAACGAGAGCAGAGGTCAGTTCATGGTGAACTCCGTGATATAAAACTGAGTGTGTCGAAATAACGAATGTTTCAATAATTTAGAAAATTAGGGTGCTAATTTTTGACAAAGTCCACATTTTTTGGGTTCGATGTCGTCTGCAAATACTTACTTGGACACTTGGACGGTCCGTCTTCACGAGCTGTGCGGACTCGAGCACATATGCCATTCGTTCCTTTCTCTCGCAATCGTAGTCCATGGTGGTGGTCTTGTTCGAGCATGGTAGCGCGTGCGAGTCTCGTACCGTGATCTGTAAAACAACTGTAGCTGCGGGTACAGCTGATTAACTTTGTTTACGAACACTTCCGCCCAACGCGTGGGTGGCCCATCCTAGGAAATGTTTGCATTCTCTTGGAGTCCAGTCTACAGTTCTTTTCGTCCATCTGTCGTCCATTGTTTCGCTATCGATGTATAATCGCCTGGATCTCGAAGATGTGACAGATATCGAAGGTCAGAGCATCGCATTCCTGCTAGACATTGAGAGCGCCGGTTATATTTCAGAAGACATCGCTCAAGCGCTCTGTGAGTAGTGCGAAGCATTCTTGACGTAGTTGAAGTATCAACCCACTTCTCCGCGGCATAACAGAGCACTGGGAGGACCATAGAATCGAAGAGATGAGCGCGGATTTTCGGGTCCTTCAGTTGGTCGGTTGCTTCTTTGAGAGGTCCAAATGCGGCCCAAGCTGTTCTCCTTCTTCTATCTAGTTCCTCCTTCATGTTGTTTTCCATGTTCACTGATCTCCCAAGGCATACGTACGAGGTGGTCTCTGCAATGAGAGAGCAATCCAATTCAATTTTTTCGCCTTCGCACCATGGGTTTTTTCATGAACTGGGTCTTCTTTCGATTTATGCGAAGTCCAATGTTTTTTCCCCGCTTCGTTGAGCTCGTCGATCATCATCTTTGCTTCGCTAGTACTTCTTGAAAAGACGACAATTTCGTCGGCGAAACGAATTGAAAGGAATTTCCCATCAATACGTATGCGTTTCTTATCCCAATCGAGTGACTTCATTATCCACTGCAATGCAGCACTGAACAGCTTTGGCGTGTCGCATTGTCGAACCTCTTTTCCTATGGGTATGATAAGAGGTCGATGGAAAGGATGTATTTTCGTAGTGTAGTTCCGATAACAGTCGCACAGAGTTCTTATTTAGGACGGGTCCACTTCGACGAGCGCTGATAGGATTGCATTCGTTTCGACACTGTCAAACGCTTTTTTCATGCTCGAGTTCCCGATAAACTTCGATGACCCTGGACACGATTTGAAAGTGGTCCATACAGCAAAATCCTCTCCGAAATCCTGCTTGCTCGACTGGTTGCGCCTCATCCAATGTCCTTGATATGCGCAAGAGGATAATCTTCATGAAGAGCTTGTAGAGTACACTCAACAAGTATATGCGACGATAGTTACGAAGATCCCTCCGGTCTCCTTTCTTGTGCAGGATGACCGTGCTCGACGTCCTACACTTGTCTGGGATTTTTTCCGTTTGAAGGTAGGCTGTCATATGATTTGCGAGTACATGTAAATTGTGGCCTCCAGCTCTAAGGAAATCGGCGGTGAAATTGTTTAGTCCTAGAGCTGTGCCTCTTTTCATGCTTTCTATCGCAACTCGAATCTCCGACGGAAGAATTCGAGCTGGTTCTTCTCCAGCGGGGATATTAGGGTCCGGGACGGGGATTGTGGAACGGAAAAGGTTGGTGTAGAACGTTTCCGTTATTAATTCCATATCATGGCAGAAACTTTTGACGATCCCATCTTCGTTCATCAGGGCTGACAGCGGAACATTATAATCACACAAGTCCCGATGACACTTTTTTCAGACTGCTTCTTTTTTCTGCTGCTTCCAGTAGTTTCTTCTACTTATGCCGTTGTAGGTCTTCCTGCAAAGCTATTCTCCAGTTGGCATTTATTACTGGCCATGTCAAACGTTTTGCAGTAGGATCAAGCTTCAGTTTCTTTCTCTTTTCGAGCATCTCCTTAGTAGTGACGGAGATGCGATACGATCTTCTTGCCTGAGGAATTGAGGCAAATTCGGCACAGCTTTTCCAGTCCTTCGACAAGCAGCTCGTAGTCTTCGGTCGGGTCTGCTTTAATCTGCCAGTCACGTTTGGATATGACTTCGTTAAGAATTTTCTCGTCGTATACAGCTAGACTTTTTTCCTCGTGGTCGATGAAGAGAGTTCTTTTCCAGCTTGTAGGTGAATCGAATCTTCGCGCGAAGAAGGCGGTGATCGGAACCAGTACAGAATGACGGGACTACCGATGTGTCAAATAGGCACCATCTTATGTTTGTCATAATATGGTCGATCTCCCGCATGAGTCATGCCGTTGGAAGACTCCCATGTCCAGCAGCGGCTTTCTTTCTTCTGGAAAAACGAGTTTCCATGGAAGAGACGTGCTGCTGACAGGAGTGCTGCGAGACGGTTTCCATTCTCATTTCTTTCTCCTAATCCAAAATTTCCGATCCTGTATTCGCTCTCGTTGGCCTTTCTTATTCTAGCGTTGAAGTCTCCGACAACAAATTTATGATATGCTTTATCATTGCGGATGACTTTGTCTAACTGATAGTAGAACGCATTTAATTCGTACTCATCAGCTGCGTCGTTCGGTGTGTAGCAGTTGATGATAGTGATCTTCTTATGATGCGACAGTTGATGAAGGAGGAGGGTATGAGAAGGGAAAGGATCTCGTATGAGTCGACGAGATGGACAATGGACGGGTGGACGACAACCTACGCCGCCGACATTTTGTGACGGAACTTTTTCTCCACGGATCACAAAGGGTTTCGTAGTTTAGTTGGCGTATGTCAGTCTTCTTGATTTTTTGTTTCTTGTAATGCGATCACGTGAAATTTAATGCGATCTGTGGCTACAAGAAGGGCGTGATGATCGGCGTCTGTGGAGAGTGTTCTGGCATTATACGTGCATAGTAAGAAACAATCTCCAGGGCGTGTCGTGCGTGTGTTCGTCAGATCCGGTTCCAATGACGTCCCTGCGTAACCCGAGATTTTCTGGCCTCTCACCGGTCGTCTCACCGCTTGACGTCATAGACGGGAGCACCCAGTGTGCGGGGTACTGAAGCTGGCCTATTGCTGGTCGTGCAACTTGGTCCTCCTTGGAGTCCTGACGTAACCTTGCAAGGGCGCATCCAGGTCTTTCACCACGATGTGGATCAGAGGAAGGTGTATTTTCGGCGACGAATCCTTCGCTCGGTCTTCCTACTAGTTGATTCGGAGAGATGTTAAAACCGAAATCAGAAACGAAAGTAGGAATGAAGAAGTAACCGACCGCTGAAGGACGATGTGGAAGCCGAATTTCCGTCTGCAAATAGTGAATTTAAATGTAAAACCAAGCACTGTAAAACAGAAAATCAGCACTGCGTTTCAACTACCAAAGGGTGAAATGTTTTAACGCAGAAATTTTGTGAAAAAATGCCCATAAACCTCTTCCACAGTTACTATTTTTAAAAGGAATTTTCTGTACGAACTTTATAGACAGTACAATTTGTAGAACTCTTAATTTAATAAACAAATTTTCAGAACAAACGCAAACAGTGATGAATTCGCGTAATGCTATTGCTGTCATAACAGGGAAATTCATTGGACAGTTCCAATTCAGTGGTCCATTCTGGGCTTTAGAAAGCAAGATAGAAGACATGAAACTTAGAGGCTATACAATCGCAATCAATCCGACGAGGCAACGGAAATCTAGTTGGGAATCAACATAGGTTACTGTAACGTGACAAAGCCGCATTGAACTTGGGTCACTCAATGAAGTCTGAACTGAGGAACCCTTCCAGAAAACTGACATAGCCGGAAACAACAGCACTTCCGACAATCATAGTGAACCCTAAGTTCTCAGTGGATTTAATTGGTTGATTTATTTGTTTTTGGGGGTAAACTGCGTGATAACCGATTCCCTATCTTTGTCATTGAAAACGTTCTTGGTAATAATTTATTGAAAGTTGCTTTTGCCATGTGTTTCATTCACCTGAGTTTGCTATTTTTGCCACAATAGAAAATTTGACGGAAAGGGTTAATGTTTCGAGTTACCGTTTTGGACTACAGATGAGACAAATGATTCTAGATTGAGTCCACAATTAGTTAACGGAAGTGATATGGGAAACACATATTGGTCTACTTCCGATTGGTTCTTTCCAGACCATTCCCGTTAATAAGTGATTGCTGCTAGCACCATCAGAGTAAAAAGACTAGCTGAGAGGTAGCCAGAACGAAAGGGTCAGCGATGCATTTCGCAGCACGTGATCCCCTGGAAAGGGCAGTCGCAATTCAATCTCTGGCCTGAGGTTACTTCACATAATACAAACCGTGAAAATAATGGGCAATAGATAAAAGTTACAAAGATTTCCACAAATAGTACTTTCTCTGATTGTCCACACTAAACAACTCAGTCTAAATTATAGCTGTTAATATATGTCAAAAAGGGTTAACAGCGCTGCTTTATACAAGATATTGCCTAAGCATCCCAATTCAACTGTCGAAATGGCTTGCACGGAGCGTAACAATATCTCAAAATCCGTCTTTCCTTTCCTCGGCATGAGTAGTCAACATGTAATTTTTCATTCATAAGGTAACAAAAGATTGACATAAGCTTTATTTCGCCGACGTTTAGGAGCGTTCGCGATCTTCAGGGTCGAATTGATTCGAGTGAGATTGTCAACAGCTGGGTATCTCCTCAACGTGAGGTCTTCGTTTACGCAGCCGTTTGAGTGATCACTTGAATGAAACACTGTTTTGCTGTGTGCTAAGTGATAATGACACCGACTGTTGCATGACAGACTGTCGAGAGAAAAAAAATGAGTACCAACAGACAATCAGTATCAACAACCGTCCTCTATAAAAAGCACGTTGCCGACTGAGATTACTTCATTCGGGTCCTCCTCTGGACGCATTTGACGCGATCGCGAATCGAACTCTGAAAAGCCAAGGGGGGCCGGAGCATTAGCCGAATGAAGTTTTTTTTTATATCTACGCCGTGTTAGCCTGAAGGACGTAAAATGCATTCGGCGTTCCTCAATCCCTAAGGTATGTGCCATTCATTCGACTTTGTTAAGTATCGTTAGAGGTGTTGAAAGCATAACCATAAAATGACAAGCGGAGGCCTGCCTTATGTGTCAAGTCAGTACTGCTGTCGTCCCTAGATAAGTCTATTACCAATTCTTCGACCTTGGAGGTATGGACGACACGGTGAGCACTCGTGCACACCGAACTAGGGACCGACCAAGTGTGAAACACAGTGCACATCTAACCACCACCCCTCTTAGCTTATCACTAAGAGAGTACATGTATGATTAGCTGCGGCCGATCGACGTTGCAACTGAGCATCAAATGATAGGCGGTGGTGCAACGGGAAAAGCTTTGTTAATTGCAATTTAAGGTTTAGGATGTAAAGAGATTCATATATACATATATATATATATATATATATATATGTATGTATGTATGTATGTATTCACATATATATATATGCCCAATTTATGGTGCAGATGTAAACAGATCCTGTAAAGAGATATATATATGTATATATATATATATATATATATATATATATATATATATATATATATATATATATATATATATATATATATATATATATATATATATATATATATATATATCTATATATATGCAAACCACGGAGGGGTCTGGAGCCGGATAGTCGCGAGGCTACTTGGTGATCCCCAGGTGGCAGATAGGGGGGTTAATCGTGGACCAAAAGCGACCTTTGCTTCCCTGAGACGCAGGTGGATCCAGGGGATGGACTCCCTGTTTCTGCTGCGCCGATTTGGCACATACTTTCTGCATTTACGGAGCTTATTCATGCACGCATGTGTGGGTGCGTTCTAGTTTATGCAGATTGTATTCAACGAGTCAATTCGGCCAAAAGCCTCCAATCAAGTGATAGGGAAGTATATGGGAGGCGGTTAGGAGTCGCCTCCAACAAATAAGCTCCACGTCCACTCTGGAAGAGACTGGCAACCTACCCTTTAGTATACCCAGCTCCTACGCTCAAAGCCAGCAGGCTATATGTGGGTATCAAAATGCCAGACATAGTAAAAGAAACGGGCCTCATTCCCCGGACATCGAAACAGCCCCCTAATTCGGCAGCGTTGGGTAGGACTTGTGCGGAGAGGCTGCAAAATCTCAGGGCCAATGGAAGCTGCCTGGATCGCAAAGAACTGAAGTGACGATCTGTACCTACAATGCACGTACACTTGCACACCAGTCCTCGATAGAAGACTTGATAATGCAAACAAGGAAAGTATGACGTCATCGGCCTGGCCGAGATGAGACGACGCCACCCATTCAATGCTGTCTATGACACCGGAGAAGAACTGTTTCTCGGAACATGCGACAGTAGAGAAGTCGGTAGCGTTGGCGTTCTCGTCAACACGAGTTTGTCCATGAAAATCGGTTCATTCGAACAACTTACAACACGAATCGGAAGTCTACGATTAAAAAGGCGTGGATCTATACCAGCTTTTGACAATCTTCGTCGTTTACGCGCCGACATCAAACTATGACGGAGAAGAAGTCGAAGCGTTCTATATGGACTTGGAGAAGTTCTACAGAGGAGACCATACATTCTTCGAGGTCATCATTGGAGATTTCAACGCCAAGATTGGACCAAGAAGAACATCTGAAGAACGTCACATTGGGACCCACGGATTAGAATGGAACGAACAGGGTGAGGGGCTTCCTGAGTTTATCATGGCAACCAAGACCATCCATGGTAACTCGCAATTCCAGAAGCACCACCCTCAACGCTGGACATGGGAGTCTCCCAATGGAGAGTACCATAACGAAATAGACCACATCATAGTAAATAGAAGGTTTTGCCTAACCATTGACGCCGTTGTCCCAAAATTCAACACGGGATCAGACCATGTTTCCTTCGTTCAAGATCCTTTTTCTCACGGAAAGGAGGAAAAGCCGCTAAATTCAAAAAATGAAGTCCCAGAACCACCATGAATTGGGACTATTCAATCCACTAGTCGGCTGTTGGGATGATGCACTTGTCGGTATCATCAACGAAGAATACGATCGGCTCATTCAACATTTAACCACGCCTAAGGCTCACCAAACCTTCCATCCTTCCAGGGTCGGGAAATTGGTACAGACTTTTCTAAGAGCATAGTAGCACTGGCTCGATGAATCGGTAGGCCAAAGCGAGTTATTGCAAGGCCAGATGTGCATTCGATCACCTCCAACGCTGCTTAACAAAGTCAAGTGCATGGCGCGTGCCTTAGAGATTGATGAACGCTGAGAGTTCTGTCCCTTATACTTCATTACTTAAATGACTAGACTACAAGGAGCTCTTGTCAAATATTTAAAATACTGTACAACAATCTGATTTCAGCTAAATGGTCCTTTGCCAGATGTTGTAGTACTCTTTCAAACATTGACTACCTCAATAAAAAGCAGTACTCTGCTGTACGACCTCAGTTTTGTTTCACTTTTTTGCAAACTGGTAGCAAAGCACGGCGTTAATGTTGCCTCTCCATTTCTCTGCGATCAACTACTCACCATGAGAACTCGGAAACTCATCCCGTACGATTTTTTCGTGTGAAATCTCACTGTGGACCATAAAAATGTGTGTGTAACGTCTTCAGATCAATACTCAATTAAACATAGTGGTTATGATGCCTGGTGATGACCTGTATTTATTGCGCCAGTGAAACGGAGGAAGTTCAAGGACACAAAATGTCAGGATGCTCATAAAATGGAATGGACGGGACAGTGTTCAAGTACCAATTCATAAATGAACACTAACATTTACAACGAAATCATAAGAGAATAAAAAAAAACAACATCCTCTCAAAAACGTCGATTCTGATATCAAGAAATGACAACATTATTACTAAGGCAATAGTAAAAAAAGAAAGGAGTAACAGTAACAATACTAACCTTTTTATTTACTGCCTATTCTTATTAATGGCACGATAGGTTGCGAAATATAACTCTCATAATGCTGAGATATTTGCAAAACTCCGGACCGCAGGTGCCTGCGGTGGGGAAAAAATAATAGCGCGTTCTTTTTTTGACTTATTATCTACTGCCTACTCTTTTTAGCGGCAGGGTATGCGTGCCGATTTGGGCCCCCCAGATCAATCCCGCTGACGGGTGATTGCTGATGGCAAAAGATCAATAGAACTAGCTGAGAGACAGGCGAAACGAAGGACCCGCATGGTGTGGTGGTGAGCGCGCTACTCCCCGGAAAGGACAATAGCGTTCGTTCCCCACCATAGGCACCTGCGGTCCAGAGTTTGCAAATATCTCAGCATCATTAAAGCAATAGCGCGTTCGTTCCCCACCGCAGAAACCTGCGGTCCGGAGTTTTGCAAATATCTCAGCATTATGAAAGTAACAATACTAATAATAATAATAGTGCCATTATTTGCAATGAACGCTAAGTGAGTTTAAAACAAAAACTACATCTTCAATGGTTTCACACTACAGTTTAAACCAAAAGTAACAACATCAAAATGATCAAGCATAATAACAGGAACAATGAAGACCTCGGCACCTCAATATCCTTTACGGAGCACATTTCGCTCGCTTAAAACTCCATCTCCTGCTTGCACTTTTTGGGCGAGAAGAGGGAGGATGGTCCTATATCATAGGAAGGCTTAAAATTGGCTCTAGTCAGACTAAAAAAAATGACCATTGTAATATATTTCGACACTTTATGGAAATTTATACGTTATCAAAATAATCGCTTACTGTTGATGTTTTCGTCCACCGTGCCATGGAGAAGCGATCCTGTCGGGGTGCTGCCCTGACGACGCGGTCGTAAAGCCATATTCATGTCGTTTCTTCGTCTCCCAAGAAACCCGGTACTGGACTGGGACATGCGATGGTCTTTGCTCGTCGCCGCGTTCGTTACGGATCTTTAAGGGAGTGGCATCCACCTCACGCTTGACTGGTTTTAACACCAGTAGGACTTGTTCTACAGCAATTCTCTTGTTCTTCACGTCGACTGCATAATGTCTCCTTCCTACTACGTCTGGCTCCTTTCCTTTTTTGGTTTTCAGCCCGACAGTTGCGCTCCTTGGTTTCTGGAAACGAACGTAGCTATTCACTAGCAGCTATTCAAGAAGTAACTTTACGATATCTGTTGTTCCTACATTTCAGCAGCAGGGATCGGGGGAAATCCTTGTACTCGTCCTACATCCTTAGTTCAAAAAAAATTATGGTAACCAAACAAGTGAAAATTCAAGCCTGGTTGGGATGATAAACACACATTCACCTTACAATCTAATCACAATAATAAACAAATCGAAGGTGTTACTGTAGAACCGTAAAAAATCTCGTACGATTAAGGAAAAATGAATCGAATGTAAAAGCCCTCTTTGAAGAAAGTTTTTAAAATCAAAGAAAGTGTGTATTAAACCTCACCTATTTGACTTGAGCATGGCGCCTAAAAAGCGAAATGAAGATTACAAGATATATAAAAAGTTATCAGAGATATAAGAATTGTGAAGCCTACCTCGCTTTCCTCACTGGCTGGATTCGTTCCGGTGAAGACGCTCGTAACGCTGAACACCTGCAAACGACTACGGTTCAAATGTACACACAACTAATTAACGTAGATACAGTAAAAGTCTGTTCTGGTATTACCACAATTGGTGATATATTCAATACTTGCACTATGACATTTCCCTGGAAGTCCGCTGACACGATGTGGCATCAATCGTTTAAGATTTGCGTATTATATACCAACTATCATTTAACAAATGTAGCCAAAATTTTCAGAAGGGCTAAAAAACCAAACGGGCTCCTCCTCAGCAACCTCCAATTCCTGCTTTATTGCTGGCTTGGCTTTTCCTCGCAGCCTCTTCTGCCTGATCTGTCGGCGCTCCCGCGCTTCAAACTTCCTGAGGAGGTCTGGGCAGTCCTGGACAAAACATGGATCAAATATGTAAGACAAATATAGTGCCACAAACTGATAATCATTTAAAGATCAAGGCAAATAAGAACTGAGAAGAAAAAAAGTCATGAGAAGTAAAAACAACACAGAACTTTACGAACAGAACTGTTACCATCTCATCTTCGTCGACATAGTTCTCCGGCGCAAAAGATATTTCATATCCTGCCCATTTAACGTGGTACAAAAAAGGTTCCATCTGGTTCTATCTTAAAAACGAAATTAAGCGAAGGCGGTTCACAGTAGAAAGTAGGTTATAGTAGAAGAACTTAACATATTGTTATCAAATTCACTACGACAACTAATTTTTCAAGACTATTTTGAGCTTCTGAGTGTTGATGTCAACTCGTGTGGGCCGCCTTGCCTTCAGGACTCCCCCTCGCTAGCAACAATCACGAGAGTGCATTTGGGCTGTGTTGCATTAAAATCCTCCTCCGACTACGTTTTCTACATTACGAGGTATTATAGAACTTTCCTCACTAGTAAATGTATCGCAAACAAAAAGTTTTTTTTTGTTATCTACCATGCAAAGAAAATAGTTTCCTCCACCGATAGCTGGTACAACATCAGTGATGGGGATATTGTCGACAGAATAGAATATGTGCGACAAAAAAACTCTAAGTTGCAAAACGAACGACTGAAAATAGAATGAGCCGACATCGATTCACAAAAGCCGACCTCTCATCACGTATGGGTTTATATTCATTTCAAGATGTAAGTGCTAAATATAGCCAAAATGAAAGAAGATATTGACCAGGAGTGCTAACAATGGTGAGTCCAACGTCAGTTGATGGTGGACACTTGTACGCCTAAAATTTACAAGCGCACTTTTCACCAGAAATAAAACTTAGTGAACACAGTGGATTTACTTATACACTCAGAGACCGACGTATACAACTTTCCACCCATATAAGGAGTGGGCCAGAATGGGTGGCATGATAGCACGACAATTTAAAGCGGCTTAGAAAAGAAAATAGGCGTTACACTTTAAAAATTAAGAATGGAGCTGAAGATTCTAGGTGAATAACGGCACCGTAGGAAATTTTGCATGGAGTGAACAGACGCGACGTCAATTTGTGCACATAAATCTCTGGTACAAATGTCGCAAAGTAAAAAGCAGCACAAAAATGACTCCTGTTAAATAACACTTGACGACTTACAGTTCCTAAAGGCATGTTTGGTTAAAAAAATCAATGGAAGCGAAAGTACTTACTGTTCGCGACAGGATGCGCTCCACCTCGTAACGGGTGCGCCTACAAAACAAATGAAATCAAAGGGATTCATGGCGGAAGATTGGGAAGAGTGCTGAGAAATATGAGAGGAAAGCACAGGAATATTTTAAACTACTAACTGAGAGGACTTCGGTGCTGTTCCTACGTCCTGGGCACTACGGACACTTCCCACTACTTCCTTTCTCGTCGACCTGGTATTATAACGGCCGACATGACGATCCTCGTGACCTAAAACGAAAAGAACTACGTAGGTAGATAACTGGAAATAACATCTGTATTGGGAAGGTAAATTACGTCGTCGGACTATGCTGTGGTACGTATTCACGAGCTGCGCGACGTGTTCCGTCGTCAGGCCGAACAACCGAGCGCTCTCGTATAACGCACTGGGAGTCGGAAGAGAACGGTTAACCTCCGCTAGCCATAGAAATTTTTTTTCACGGCCAGTTCAACATTTTCCTGAAATCAACTTCGTCTTAGAATCTACATCAACCCGAATCTGAAAATATTTTGAGCATATTCGGAGTCCTTAATTCTAACGAACAGCCTAATTTAAATTCAAAAAGTTTCTGGATATGCGTTACACATCCTTCGCATCTGTCTAAAGCCTCGAGATATTCCGACCTCCATCAAACGAAGACTACGAAAAATCTACAGTTTCCCATTGGCACTACGAAGGCTGGGAGTTCGCGAGTCACACAGAGACGTCTGTCTCTAGGAACACTCCAGCTGATGCATCTACGTAGAATCTCACGATGCCTCTCGCTTACTTACCACCACTTCATTGAGTAACAAGAAGAACGCATGCGTAAATTATCATGAAGAAGTTGCGCACAATTTAAACAGCACTTTAACTAAAATGATGGGATTTGGAACCTACCATTTCGTATCCATTCTTCCGACAAAGTCTGCGGATTTCATCCACAAACGCCGAGCGGTGCGAGTCGTATTCGCCATAATAGAGAGTAACGATCTCAGAAGACATGATCTGAAAACGAACGATTACACGAGCGTAGCATGTTTTTCAGAGGAATTCAAGAGCACACCGAACCAGCAATGACGGTATCAATTTCAAATTATGTGCTAATTAACCGTGAAGGAAAACGTTAGCCACAGACATCTGGAGCCTCTACTACAGATCACTTTGACCGCTGTGGTCACATACGTGGAATATCACCCATTACTGCTGTTGTGGCAGAAAAATCTGGTGGTTGAGCAATAATGCTGGTATGACAGGACACTTCACACAGTTTGATTTACGAATAAAACAGTGGTATACGAACACTTAGGGACAGCCGCAAGCGAATTATTCCACTGTACACAGGTTTTTTGTGAATTTCGTAATCATTCTACAGCTTACTAAACGCGGAGCATTTCTCTGGACATCGGTGGTGGAAACCTAGTCCCTTAATTCATGAAAAGCAAAAAGATCACAGTGGTAGTGATGCCGCTTATCACGAGCACCTTTTTTGGTTCGACCCCGTTCCAAGCTCACCAAACCTCTCACCCCACCGAGGTCGGGAAATTGGTACAGAACTTGTCCGGAAGAAGTCCATTCGTTTCAGTCCAAGTGGGAGGGCTTTAGCTCGACTATCGCAGAACTTCAGCGAGAATCCACCTGACCAGCATTCTACGACATTCAAGATGAAATGGAAAATCTTCAGGCAGCAGCCGAAGCCCCGTATTAATGTTGGAAGGCCTCAGTGGATGATGGGCGCGAGTAAACGAATCGAATGCGAGAAGTGCTGGGTTCGGCACGGTAGACGTAAAGACGGGCCGTATAAAATAAGAAATAGATATAAAAAACAATCCACAATCTGTGAAAAGAAAGAAATAATTAAGAGCTGTTTTCTGAACGAGTTCATCTCGCGAAAATGGAACCACTGGTGGCAGAGAGAGCGGCCACCCGAGAGAGTGCTGTCGTTTAGGAGGGAACAAAGAAAGCTCTGCGGCGCGTCAACGCTCAAGGGAGTTCGCATCTTTTCACTACTGTAAAATGGTAAGTCACTGAGGAGACTTCTATAGGTAATTTTTCGAGTGCATCTGTGCACTAAGTGTCACTCAAACGAACCTATGAAATTGATTTCTCACCAGTAGATTTGCCAAAGGGCGTGCATAGCGGATGTGGTTGTGTCCTGCAATACATGCGTGGTCGCTGGTTCGATCCCTCGCCCTGAGTTCACCAAGTTTTTCATGTCTCTAGTATCGGAAACTTGGTACCATACTTATCTGGTCAGATAGCAGCTCTGATTTGATACATCAGTACCTCACCGCCAGTCATTGCATAGGCTAAATAAGCGCTCAGTCACCCCAACGATAGTATAAATGAAGCCAAATGCGCGGCAAATAAAGCAGGGGATTGATAAACGTGAAGAACTCTCAGAGTGATCAACGCTAAGAGTTTGTACTACATTGTTAATAAAAAAAATCGTAGAAGTTGAGGTTTAATATAACACAAAGTAAAGTCAAAACATCGTAGCGAATGAAGGGTCACAAACCAAAGTTATCACGACGTACTTTACACAAAAATCTGGTAGAAGTCTAAAACTTCGAGATCGAGAAAGCGACGGAAGAGAAGCAAAACGAGGACGAGAGCAAGAAACGCTGGAAACAGCGGTGGTTGTGTTATATGCCGCTTTGCTTCCATCCGCTCCAGCCCCCCTCAACTGAGGTGGCGACTTTCCCAATCACATTGATCCGTCCTTGCACGGTAGACACAGGATGAGTGATAGCGACGGTTCGTGGACTCCTCGCGCCTCAACAGCATCAGTTGGCCGCGAAATTTATTCGTTACAGAAACATCCGTCGGAAGCCACAGATCTTTGCAAACAACGTACATGCCTCTTTAATTCCTATTGATGATATTCGGCGTGAATTACAGCGCACAGGACCCAATTTTGAGGTCGCTTCCAAACTTTTTGAAGATCAATTCCAGGCAAAACATGACTTGGAGACAAGTCTGCTCTTCAAGCTTGCCCTCTTCCCAATTCCTCTCAAGTACTGGTTCTTCGACAGTTCTCGATAATTCTTCGCCAGCTAGCCACTGTTTCGCTTGGTCAAGCATATAGAAGTACATTTTTTAACCAGCAGTAGGTTATTATTTTACTTCTAATCACTACTGTAGATCTCGATCGTCTTCTAGGATGATCGTATGCAAGAAATACTTTAGTTCCTAGATGTTGCGAAACCGTCGATATCGATCGTCTTCTAGGACGATGGTATACAAGAAATACTTAAGTAAAGTTCTTAGATGTTGCAAAACCGTTGATCTCGATGGTCTTCTTTAGTTCCTAGATGTTGCGAAACCGTCGATATCGATCGTCTTCTAGGACGATGGTATACAAGAAATACTTAAGTAAAGTTCTTAGATGTTGCAAAACCGATTGATCTCGATGGTCTTTTAGTTCCTAGATGTTGCGAAACCGTCGATATCGATCGTCTTCTAGGATGGTGTTATACAAGAAATACCTCAGTTCCTAGATGTTGCGAAACCGTCGATATCGATCGTCTTCTAGGACGGTCGCGTGCTAGAACTACGTAAGTACAGTCCATAGACGTCGCGAAACCGTCGATCTCGATCGTCTTCTAGGATGGTGTTATACACGAATTACTTAAGTAAAGTTCTTAGATGTAGCAAACCGTCGATCTCGATGGTCTTTTAGTTCCTAGATGTTGCGAAATCCGTCAATCTCGGTCGTCTTCTAGGATGGCGTTACACAAGAAATACTTTAGTTCTTAGATGTTTCGAAATAGTCGATCTCGATCGCCTTCTAGGATGATGGAATTCAAAAAATACTGAAGTATAGTTCCTAGATTTGACGAGACCATCAACCTCGTTCGTCTTCGAGGATGGTGGTATGCAAGAAATACTTTAGTTCTTAGATGTTGCGAAACCGTCGATCTCGGTTGTCTTCTAGGATGGTGTTATATAAGAAATACTTAAGTAAAGTTCTCAGATGCAGCAAAACCGTCGATCTCGGTCGTGTTCTAGGATGGTGTTATACAAGAAATACTTTAGTTCTTAGATGTTGCGAAACCATTGATCTCGGTCGTGTTCTAGGATGGTGGTATACAAGAAATACTTTAGTTCTTAGATGTTCCGGAATCGTCGATCTCGATCGTCTTCTAGGATGATGGTATTCAAAAATATACTGAGGTATAGTTCCTTGGTTTAACGAAACCGTCGACCTCGGTCGTCTTTTTAGGATAATGTTATACAAGAAATACTTAGGTAATATTCTTAGATGTTCCGAAATCGTCGATCTCGATCGCCTTCTAGGATGATGGAATTCAAAAAATACTGAAGTATAGTTCCCAGATTTGACGAGACGATCGACCTCGTTCGTCATCGAGGATGGTGGTATGCAAGAAATACTTTAGTTCTTAGATGTTGCGAA